>JXXA01016872.1:0-14533 GCA_000956255.1 Anopheles punctulatus
GTTCAGAGGGAGTGAAAGGTGTTTCTATTACTGTGTTGCAACACGATGAATGTTTTAAAATACAGAACAGCATGAGGCATATGCAAAATAAAATAGACGGAGCTAACCGAAGAAAGAAAGCTGCTCTTTCGTACCGTGATGACCAGTAGAAAACTGATCTTAGCCAAGACCTATCACACCGTCTTTTAGTTAGTAATTGTAAAGTAATCGTAAAAAATGGACACTCGACGGCACGGGTCTGCATATCTGGTTTGCTTGGTTGCTTTCCTAGTCTTTGCACAGCCTGTAGCTGCGGGGAAGTATTCCAGATTTCGGATGGCTGACTTACAGCGTAATTCGATCACCAACGTGCCGTGTACCTGTGCCATTTTTCTCACTGGACAATTTAACCGATTTAACCGCACGGAACAACCGAAGGGCAACCCCGGAATCCAATTAGAGCTGATGCAACATTTTCCTTGCACTACCTCCGGCAATAAACAGTGTTCCAACAAGTGTCTCGACGCAATCGTGAAACATCTGCCGAACTCGCAGAACGTAATCTGTGCAACAATCGATCGAGACTGCTTCCGGGAGCGTGCCTACCTCTTTTACCAGAACTGCACACCACGCTGGGTTAATAGCAACATATCGGCCGGAAAGGAGTTCTGCTGCCAGAACGATGAACCGATGCGATGCAATCTGATGGCAGATCTTATACGGCAATCGCTACGGGAAACCACTGCCACTAACACAACCGATACCAGTTCCGGGCAGGACTTATCTGTCGAGCGGTGATATTGCTCCTGCACATGAATAAACAGATTGAAACTCACAAAACCACTACTACACTTTGAGTTGTTCCTCACATCATCAACCTATCCCACCGCACATCGACTTTATGGCCGTGGAACTGCACGTCGGGATTGGTTGATCCTTTATTCCCGATGGTATGGTCTTCTCTCACAAACGTTACAACGTTATCCACCTTAGAACTGGATCATCTGGCCCTTGCGCTTCTTGTCGCCACCGAGCTCGAAGTGTTTGCAACGCTTCAGTGGGGTCTGTTTGCGGTACTTGCACTCGACACACTCCATACGCAGCACGATTTTCTTGGTGGTCTTGGCCTGTCGTGTGATAGCAGAAAATAGAACAGCAGAAAAATTAGTATCAGCATGTCACAGGACCGGAAGAGTCACAAGAGTATGTTACCTTCTTCCTGAAGATAGGCTTAGTCTGACCACCGAAACCCTTCTGTTTACGATCGTAACGACGACGACCCTGGGACGCCTGTCGCTCCTTCGACTTCTTGTACTGCGTCACCTTGTGCACACGGTGAACCTTGCACTTTTTGCAGTACGTACGGCGCTGCTTCGGTACATTTACCTACGGAAAGAAACGGAAAAAAGCACCACTTTACTGCTGATGCACCAACAACCCGCACACAACATAACCTTAGAATCCCAAACGAAGTGAACCAAGTTACAGTAAACACCATTTGCCCAACAATACGGTTTGCAATATTGATTGTACGAGTGTTTCCATTGAAATAGTTGCACAAGTTACTTTCCGCAGCAAATAAAATGCCGAAAGAGGGTCGAAAACTGCCTAAATAATCGAAAAATTAGTCCATCACGTACCATTTTGGATGTTCTCGTCGATTCAGTCACAAACGAAAAGAGGAAGCAAGCGGTAAACGTCAAACACCCTGCACCCAATGACAGAACTACGGTTTCCGGCAAAAGTGACAGCCAAGAAAGTGAGCGGTACCTACAATTATGTCAAGCAATTCGTAGCTTTTGTAAAAAGCTTAGCGAAAGCTTTGAACATGATGATCCGTTCCATTCCGGATTATTTTGGATCCAGGATTTTTTTTTTCGAAAAATATTGCTAGCGAATTGCCAGTATAAGCAAAGCCACTAAAATAAATTAACATCTTTTACATTTGAAAACGTAGTTTTGATTTTTTTTGCCAAATTTTATACTTCGGTTGTTTATATTTCTCGTACTAATTGGTTCTTTTTTAAATTTTTCGCCGGAGTTGCTCGGATTATGCTTTCGCTTTATTTGGTTGAAAATACGATCAAAAATGGAAGCCTCATCTATTTCTAAGTTACAATGTATGGAAATATCTCTACACGATTAATGTTTTTTAGGTTCAGCAAAACCACAAAATAAAAAGCAGTATTCAACTTACCGGGACTTTCCTTAATTATTGACGATTAAGGGAGAAACTGCGGCGAATGAAGGAAACGTTTTTGGAATTGTTGGAAATGCTTTGCAATCGTTGGAATTGGCTCAGCATATTATTTATTCCTTGCAATATGCCTATCGTGTTTGATGCAATTGTGTTCCAATCGATCGAAATTACTATTATATTCGAAACTTTGACTCTTGCCAAAAGGAATGTAACATAACAAAGTTAAAAAAGTTTAGCATAGTTAAACGATGGATTTACGTTAATGTTTGTAATTTTATCCCGTTTTAAGAGTTTTCAGCCCGTCGCTAAAAAAGCGGATCACAACACAGTATCGCCTCGGACGAGTGAATGTCGCTCCGCTTGGTATCGCATCAAATAACCATAAGGTGGTCTTATGGTCGACTCATTACCGTAATGCTCTCCGTTGGTGGTACCCGTCAACTGTCGGTAAGCAAACGACTGTTGCCCACATCCCGTGTCCTTCTTCCCTGTCGGGGAGGTAATTCCAGGCTCCCTCGCTCGAACGTGGACGCGATCCGAGGACAATCACAGATGCACAGACTGTGCAGGTTCCTTCCTTGTTGTGTGACTTCACTCCTGCCACTACGAGTTCCTGTCAGCGACGCACGCACAAACACACGCGGCCGTACGCAAAACGTCGAGCGTCTTCTTCGCACATAAATTGTCATTTTATGGTTGCGATTTGAGTCGAAAGTATTTTCGTTCCTTTTTTTTGTTGCTGACGATCAACTCCCTCCACTCGCCAGTGCTTTCATTCCAACTTTTCCTCCTCATATTTTCATTCCTTCTTCTTGCTAGCGTTGGACATGGTTCCTCGCACCGGTGCCAAATTCGGTCCCCGCCGGTGCCCGGTTGGATTGTTGGATTACATTAAACATGACTCTTTTCCTGCTTCTTCATCATCATCGTACGACACGGCGGGGACCGAACGCTGAACACAGACAACACGAACCGATCGTCCTTACCGAGCGGCGTCGACCTCGATTCCTGTGGCCTCCAGAAACTCGCACACACACGCACACTCACCGCGGTGGTAATGGTGTAGCTGAAGGGAAGAGGTGTAAGGCAAAAGTAAATAAAATAAAAATACACTGCCCTCCTCTTCATCCCCAGCGCACTTCTGGGAATGGCGTTGACGCAACAGATTCAGCGCTCTTATCATGTTGGGTGGGTAATTCGTACGTTCTCAGCTCTTCCGCCAGCTTCAAGCTCCCGGAGTCAGTCCGATTCCGTTGTTTATTTTAGTGTTTACCTCCTCAAACACTCACACATGTGCGCGCACTCCTGCGGGATCGCCTTCCGAAGGCGAACTTCCCAAGAGTGCAAGAGTGTAATCTTAACGTCTTCTGGCAGTGATTCGATTGCGACTTACGCATTAATTTGCAACATCGCTTACACACGCTCTTACAAGCGTTTTGTTTTTCGCTGCTTGCTTTCACGAAAGGAATCATTTGCTTTCAATGTACACGTTCTTGTTCCCATGGCCATTCGAGATTTGTAGGTTAAGTTGCGGAGTGTAAGTCCCATCGCTCACTCACTCAGCCTCGGAACGATTATCTATTTTAAATAAATGTAAAGAATTGATAAACTTTCATATCTCGCGTTGCATGTAGACAACTGTTTTGCAGCAACCAAGCCAAGCTTTCCTATAAAGAAATCACAAACTCCCGGGCCTCCCGATCGCAACAAACGGAGCATCCAGCGAAAGGACTGTGTCGCTCCGCTCCGCCAACAAAAAAAAAAAGACATGGACTCTGGCAAAGGACCCGGCACTACGGGGTGCGATAAAAGTCCAATAAAGGAATCTCCATTTCTTTCTCTCACTTCCATTTCTCTCGACCGACACAACAACAACAACAATCGACCAATTGTGTGCACGAACGGACGGCAGGACGGGAAGAAGCTGAATCCGGCAACAGAAACAAATTTTAAAGCCGATCAAAACGCTTTATTGACAGTCCATTTTTGGGCCGGCCGGGATGGTGGCGTGGCACCGAAAAGGGATCGCGGCCCTGGGGATTCGTATCGGGCACCACACCACCTAAGACTGGCGAACGTTCAATAAAATTATACGAGCCCATTTGCATATCGTGCCCGATGAGCTGATGAGTGGAGTTTTCTGTTTCCGTCCGTTCTTGGGCGTGCGCGAGCGCAAAGTGACTTCGGCACGTTTGTTGAACCGTCGTTGCACTTTCATCCTGTCGAACGGATGTGCGGGTCCAACCTTTCCCTCCCCGAAAGGAACGGTCTGGGTCGGGTTTGCTGTGTGATGGTGGATGTCCTCTGGTGGAGCTGGTTCGGCCAAGTGTCTTGACCTCACTGTGGACAGTTTTTTTGCGAATCGAACGGAATCGATTACTTCCCGGAAGCAACACGTGGGTTTGATATCTTTCTGGTGAAGGACACCGGGGCGGTGTAGTGGTAGCGGCGAGGGTCTTTCGCAAGACAGGACCGACACCATGGTCCATGGATTCTCGTTTGACAGAGAAGGATACATTGGGTCAGAAAGTAAGAACGGTGTAGCGTGGAACGTATTTTGAACAAAACCGATATCAAATCCTTTTAATATGTTAGGTGTTCACCTAAGTAAACATATAAAGTATGTTACTAGTTTGAGAGATTATTCTCATAGTTTTCTTCATCTAGGATATTTTATTCATCCACTTCGAAAAGAAAAGCATCCACTTCTTCTTCATTTTTTAAGAAAACCTTAAAGCTATCAAAATAGTGATCTTTCTCTCAACACAAACAAAGAGCTTATCGAACAATTTTTGTTTTCTTTTTCATGCCTTTCTATGTTAAAATAATTCACTGACTAATTGACATTTCACTGACATAAACGGTAACCCAATTTTTCCATTATTTTTTTAAATCTTCAGATGTCACAGTCGTATTGCTTCCACGGATTAACGCATTTGACAGCATTCAGTGCATCACGTGTTTGCGCGCATATGCCAATTGTTGTGATTGTTCAGCCAATCCGATCGAGATGCTTCCGGTTCGACCGGGACGACGATGAACTCGTTTGATGCACGGCAACAGTGATGCGCGCTAATTAGTGATTGGTGCCCCGGTGGAAAGTGGACGGTACAGCAGCCATTAAACAAAACATACAAATGCACACCAAAAGACCCTTTCCGGTCGAAAAGTTGACCAAACCGGCGTGGTCTAAAAATGCGCAAAAGGTAAAGGAACCCTTTACGAGAAACCGCACGAGCGCACGTACAGTCACATACACACACACACACATGCTTCTTGGACGTATGCAATACGGCGCCGGCACATTGTGTGCCAACGGAAAAATCTCAAGGAAGTCAGCAAGTAAAAGAGAGGGAGAGAGAGAGATGGCGTTTGCGATAGCAACAACGCGTGGAGATATTCGATGCGGATGATGGAAGAGCCGGGAAAGAGGAAAGGGGGTACACAACCATCCCTACCCCTCTCTGCCACCCCCCTGTTAGCGTTGGCCAGCGGATGGAGGTGAATAAAAGTTCAACTCATAAATTAATTTACCTGAGCTTGAGCTTTGCTTTCATTTCCTTCGGATGATTCCGCGCCGCTGTTTGTTCTGTCCCTTTCCGGCCGAGATTATCGGTATCCTTTGCTTCCGATGCTTGGTTTGGGGCAGGAGAAAACATAAAAAGAAATTAAACTTTTAAAAATGCAGCAGAGTTTCCCATAAAAGTTTCCAAAAACGATAAACTTTGGAGCGTCAAGAATTTTTCTCGAAGATCCCCTTATGATTCTGATGTGTTTTTAATCGATTGCACCTTTACTGCTTCTAGCACGCAAATAGAGAATCAGGAAAAAAGACTAAAAATGTGTCTCCCACCCGTACTTCACGTTATTGTCTCTCTCTCTCAGCTTCCAAATAAATGATGGCTTCACCAACTTTTTGCCAAAAAAATGCGGAACTTCAAGCACAACAAACACACTGGCGGACGTGCGTGCAAGCCAAGGGATGGTGTAATGAGTAAATAGTCGCTAATCATCGCTGACCTTCACGGTGAGCTCGTTTTCCCACATAAAAACCAACAAAACGCCTCCCTCCCCACCCCACCCAATCCCACCCCTTTGGCGGTACGTCACTGACCTCGCACGGGCACGGTGGGAAAGGAGGATCGATTTTGATTGTGCCGCCGTTTGAGGAAGGGCCGTAGATGAAAGGACCCGCTAGCCTTCGGTGGTACAAAATGGCCCCGTTGCGTTCGTCGAGCCGTGAACCGATCGAACATCGACACCAGGAGGTATTCAATCAAACCGAAATTAACGCCAGACTTTGGCTGATTTTGTATTAATTGGTTGATATCCACCGAGGATTAACGATCCTAACGATGGGATCCGGTGTATGATACGAAGATTTGTCGATTCTGGGTTGATCGATAATGGAAAAAAAATGTTGCACCCACGAAGTTAGACCCCAAGTAATTGTAACGCTTGCTTTTATTTATTTTTGTTCAAATACATTATACGCTTATTAAGTAATCGTAATCTCACACTACGAATCATGCTAATTTTTTTAATAATAAAAAAAATTCGGATAATTTGTCATCGACTTTGCAAAACATTTCAATAGATACATCCTTAACTCGTTTCAAAGATTCTTGGGACTAAAGATGAAACTTGTTATCTTATACCATACATTTGCCAACTTTAACAAAATAAGTACATCACTATAATATACCATTGCATAATTTCTCAAAGGTTCTCATCTCCTTTGGAGATTCCAACTAATAACTCCAATTACAAAAAAAGCATCTTCTTCTACGAGATCGATTGAAGTTCGATCCGAAAGTTTGGCTTATAGTTAGTGGAAAAATGTTAAAAGACTAGTAATTTTTTATAATTTCAGCTACCATAATTCAACTCAGTTTTAACTTTAATAAACATTTAAAATTCCATCTGGATCGTCTCCTCGAAGTAAGAACTACGCCTATGGTGGTACTTAGGGGGTTTAGTAAGCCGTGAAACGGTAGGTATGATCGTGTAAATTTCCACAGAAATAAGTCATATTTGCAGGCACGACAGATCGTGCCGAAAATTCGATCTACTCGTGCATTAAACAAGTGCTCCTGGTTTATTGAAATAAACCTTTAGCACAGACTGTCTGCCCTCGATCGAACATTCACTGACGATCGTAGCTGACGAGAGAACGTACGGTAATGATGAGCGCTGCAGTAAGGCCGTAAAACGTTCCAAATTAACAGGATTCGTGCAGTTTGCTGTACTGGCACAGATTTCTGTGCCGTGATGGTGGTTGCATGGTCGCTGGACGCTGTCGAGCCGCCTCACCGAGTACGATGAACCGGAGTTGGCCGGACAGTCACGCGGGAAGCCTCGCCCTGATCGACGTTGACAACGAGTTCAGCCGTGGGGGAAACCGACTCCATAAGTCACCGGTGAAGAAGCCCTGCTGCAGCTGCAATTCGCACCAGGCTGGGCGGGTGCAGGGGTACGGTTCCGTTCCGGTCGGGTGACTCGCCACCACGATTAAACCCCGTACCTTCGCGCAACCGGGCAGCCAGGCTGCCGTCGCGGTTGGATGCGTCCGGTGATGCGTACACTGCGGCGGACATAGGCGCACTCGACGAACACACCCTTCTGGGCTGGGTTTCGGAAGGTTGGCGATCGTTGGCAGCGTGCGGGACGGGAGGACTGGGAGGACCAGACGGATGTCCGTAGTTGGAAGCGCTGGGCGAGGCCACAATCCTGCTGCTGCTGCTCACAGGTTGCTATTAGTTGGTTGGTGGTGGTGGTGATGGTGGAGATGGTGCCTGTGTTGCCTCGGCCGTGATGCGATCGTGCTAGACGTCTTACGTCTTAGATCGCTGACGAAGGATTCTAACCTAGCGGATCGGAACAGTGAGTAGTGAGCGTGCACAATGGCGTTACATTCCTGTGGTTAGAGCCAAGCAGCGCATGGTGCAGAGCGTGTGCGCGATTGTTAGTAGAGATATTTTAAAAATGATCTTTGCTCGAACGAAGGCACGCTTACAAGGAAGACTTTTGCTCTGAATCTTGCACATCCTAAATCTGCAGCACAACATATCTTGATTGTTCAGTTCAATCATCAACAGGCGCTGAGTTTTATTTCTTTTTTTTTTTTTGCTGAGCTACCAAGTGGGGTTTTGAAAGCGATATGCCGAACCCAAACCAGCACAATTAACGGCAAACCCGTTCACTGGCGATAACGGTCCGTGGGTTCGCTTCCTTCGCCACTGATGAGCATAATATTCAATCATGACAGTTAACCGAAGGGTGAAAACGATCGTTAAAAAACGCCCCTTCGTAAGGGGATACATCGAACTATTTACGATCGTTAACGATCAATCAAACGCCGTAAAGGCTCACCCGAAAGGCGGCAAATGTTCCATTTTGGGTTCCGCGAAAGGTGGTCAGTCCAGTCCAGTCGGGCAAGCATGCAGCCACCCCGTGTCGTGAGTGCGACCAATACTTTGTACGGAAACAAGGACTTTCGGGAGCACCTGAAAAGGGCTGGTACTAGGATTGGGCACTAGGACAATCTTTGAGAAAGGTTTGGACAAAGCGGTAAGACCACCCAAGCGATAATGTGGCGGAAGTTTGTTGATGTGTGAAAAGCCCATCCAGGAAGTGGTTGAGTTTTGAATAGCAACGGATTCGAGAAACTGAAGCGAGCAACGAATTCAATAAGAAAACACACTCACGCGCAGAGAGATAATGAAAAGGACGCGAAAAGTAGCGAATCCAAATGCAAAACTTGAAGAAAACATTTGACGAGTGCAAAAGCAAGCGAAATAGAATGTCTTCCACACAGCACACGGTGCGCAAAACCGAACGTCACAGGAACACTACTCGCGTCGCGTGAAACAGGGGGCAAGGGAAGCGGACGGGTAGGTGCCGAAGAGAAACGAAAGCAAACAATAATAAACGAACGAGCGAGAAAAAAAAAAACAAAAAAAAACTTGGCAGTCCAGGATTTTTATGGTGTAGAAATGTAAATGACTCCGCGACATCGGCAGCAATAAAACAAACCGCGCCAGTGCGCGCAAACCCACCGGACGCCAACGGGGACGGGGTGCGGGGATGAATAAAGGCAATAAAAACACGGAGTTTTTGAAACGGCCAGAAAGCACACCGGCAAGCTGGCCATGGAAACTCCCGGGACGGAAACGGTAACCCGTAAGCGAACTTGCGAATGGGAAGACGCTTATCGCCAAAAACGCTTCCTGTGCTTCCTTTGCCTGGTGAAGCGTTTTTTAACAGTGCGGAACGATTTTTCTTGCATTGGGTTTTTTTTTTACTTTAGGCACCACATCCTTCCACTCGTACATCCTATCCGAAGTTTATTGAATTAAATAAGCCCATGTTTCCAGGTGCAATACATGTCCATTGTCCATCGAGTAGTGGGATTTTATATTGAAAATATTTAAGATGCAGACCCTTCTGTTCATAATATGACCCTTCTGTTCATAATATGTATTTAAAAATGCTTGGTACTGTTGAAGGCTGCTTCATTTTAATATTACATGTTTCAAATTTTCATTTAGAATATCAATTTGAACGACATCACATATTCTAACAATAAATTTGTAGGGTTTTTATAGTTATTATTATAACTATTCACTTCATCAAGCATGTCCACTTTATTCTCAAACGGACATAAGGTGCCGATTTTTGTACTTATTAGTATTTGAAATAAAAAGTTCTTCAAAATCCGAGATGATTCCGAACATCAAACTCGATACGGACTGTAATATTCCGTTGATGGTAACCTCTTGGAAGTGGCGTCTCTGGATCATTATGATATTCCATCGAGTTCAAATGATCACAAGACGCAATCGAAGAAACCAACGGAGAGGATCAACGATTTGATGATCCTGCTCTGCTCGGAAACGACCACTGCTCGTCTCACGAGCTGACCGATGAGAGTGAAACAGCAACACTGCTACTTGGTCCGGGAATGGGAACGATTGTTTCCGCCTGGAAGAGAACGTGGGTCTCACGTTACGACACGAGCTTTTAGTGTTCTTTTACCACCCGAGCTGCACTTCGCTCCCAGAGCCACGGACGAGCGTTGAGATGTTTCTGCACTAAATCTTCTCTCAGCTCAGACTTTCAAGAAACCAAGAGACACGTAACAGTCGGGCAAACCTGCACCGACATTTCTTTCGCCTATCGCATTTGCTTTAATTTTTATTTCATCTTCCCCATCCTGTCGCCATCGGAACTTTCTACACGGCTGGTCCTGGAGCAGCCCGACACCGAACGTTGACATTTCAGTGCGCCATGGTACGGTCGCAGTCCGGTGATTTACTTGCTCCACGATTGCTGCGTGTTAAGTGTCATATCATTTGCTTGCCTGCCGGACGATTTACCGGGCGTTTAAAGCTCACCGAGGAATCGCTGGGTCGAAGGGGTACATCCCGGACATTGGGGCCCTTTGCTGCTGGCTGCCTTTCGGGAGGCATTATTACCTCTTTCGGCAAGCCTATAATCGTTCGCTCGTTACGCCCGGTGCGGCCACAAATCAGGCCGCGTAAAGTAAACCGTGAGTGATTTCGGGGGTAATTTGTCAATTTGACGAGTGTGCGTCATCTGCCACTGCCGGACTCGATGCTCCTGGTCGTCTTTCACGCCAAGTTTGGCCAGTCGTGAACGGCGGACGTTGCGGAGCTGCGGATGATAAAACAAAACTGTTATCCAGGCATTCGGTTGCGGACTCAAATAGGAGTGCCATTTCAACCGTCGATCGTGTGCTACAACAAGGATAGGAGGGGTCTAGTGCGCAGACATTATTAGCTCAGTTCTGGCCCTGGGAAGCCCATATTTAAACTATTTTTCCTACTACTCTACTACTCCTATCATGTCCAGTATTTTATTCTCTGTACACAAAAAAAATCGTCTCCCAAGTTCACACCCGGCTCTTCAATTTCCCATATGGTCCAGCAATGGAATGCGAAAAATGAGGAAAATCATCATCGAGCGTTTAACACCTCGCACGAATCGCCGCTCATTGCTGCCCCACTTCATGCTGGGTTTTCTGTGCCGCGTCTTCTTCCCTTTTCCATCCATCTTCTCCGCGGCCACATGCTCATCTTGCAACCCCAAAAAGTTCCTCCCGAAGCGATGCGACCACTTCAGGCTCCGCGGGAGTACACGTACACGAGAACGCGTAACAAAACAAAACGTCCGAAAATGAAAAATAAAAATTAACCGGTCACTCACACTTGCCTCGGACACGTTCGCGCGCGTTCGTGGTTCCTTTCCCGCGTGGTTCGTCACCGTGGGGTGGCTGGCCATCCCGTTCCAACTGGCCGAACGTTCCTAGATTTTCTATTCCTGCCGGACGAACGTTTATTGTGGGAACGGGGGCGAGAAGGCTCCGCAGGGGAAAAAAGGGAGCTAAGAAAAACAACTGCCAAGAAGCTACGGCCTCATGGTGGCAGGAAGCGGCAAGGCACGGCTAGATCAGCGTTGGTCAGGCCCGAATCTCCATTATTGGCGCCGCCACATGGGTTTTGTGGTATCCTCTCGCTCTATCTCTCTCCCTCTCTCTTCGGGCCCCGAGCCAGGTTGAATGACTTTTGCGTTTTCCTTTTTTCCCTCACGATGTGGCATCTTCTCTTCAAGCCCAACTCCGCGGTCCTGTTCGGACCGTGACGTTTCATAAGAAGACATCGGCCAAGTACTCTCCAAATTCCCCATCTGCTTGACTCCTTGCACTAGGCGCTAGTGGCTGACGTGACCGAGAACTAGACGAATGCATGAGAACTTACTGACTAGCGAAGTACAGGACAGGATGTGACCGGTAATCAGGTTACGATCTCTCTCTCTCTCTTTCCCTGTACCTTGCGGCCGGACGTTCGTTAGCAATCCGGTTCGCACAGGAGAAGGCGCATGGACCTAAACGCACGGATCACCCGTATCCTGTGATTCTAGTTCGGATAGGTTTTCCTTTTTAAACCAGTCGAGAAGAGGGGAGGGGGGAGGTGATAGACGAGGAACTCACTTGAAGAACCTGCTTTACGTGTAGACGACCACCTTGTGTGGCAAGGAGAGTGTTCTCAGCACACCTTAGGTTTGGTCGGAATCAGGTGGATAACTGTGTTTTTGTTGCTCCTCAAGTTTGAACTCAGGACTCAGGCGCTTCCCCACCCATTCCAACTTCTCTAACCATTTCCATCATGGCGTCCACAAGTGTACAGTCGAAGTGTGCTCCAACGATGCAGCCAGAGCCTACTAGGCTGAAGTGCAGCATCCATTAGAGCCGCAATGAAGAGGAGTAAAGAGATTCCCCGGCAGAAGACCTTTGCACCTCCAGCACACCGATGTGGATGACATTCATTACCCTAATGGCAAGCAGATGATGATTTGGACGGAACGATACAATAAAATTGCTAATATTCACGGCAGACACTAGCGCGGTTTTGCGCTCCGGTAGCGTAAATGGAATGTAAACGTCTATTTCAGAAGCCCAACGCGAGACTCGAAGTAGAAGCAGTTTCAATTAATCCGACCAGTCCTATCCAATAGATCGGTTCCGTAATGTCACGGGGCAGTAAAACCGGGCAGGCAGAAGCTCGTTCCCCGTGCTCGTACTAACCCTACCGGTGGCAGCAGTTAATCGGTGCCTTTCGGCATATTATGAGGATAATAAAACGTTACCGTTAGGTCGGTGGGGGTTAAGGATTAACTGCATCGCCACACTGGCATTAGAATTACTCTACAGGGCGCTGCGAGTTTTTCGTTTCTTTTATGGCGAGATATAAATGTTTTGACAAATCCTTAGTTTATGGCACCTTACGCCGGGGTCAGCAGCGCGCCGCTTATCAGAACATATTTTGCTAGTTAATTTACCTTAACGGCATCGATGCGGCAAAATGCAAGCCATATGCCATTGGGAATCACATTTCCGCACCATTACGGCGGTCCTTCCCGATGAGCTTTCAGGAGTCCGCGGCGAAATTCGCGGCATTTTACTTTCACAACACGGCTGCTTTCTTCGCTGGGGTAGATTTGTTTTCGGTTCGCTTAACAACTTATCAGTTTTTTTTTTATCAGACGCAATTACACTCACCTACCTCGCTTGGGACGTATTGGAACGCACTCGTGGGAGTGCGTTCATCGTTCTTTTTATTACCTCAAGCTGTCCTGGCCCGGGACTACGTTAGTTGTATGGCAAAACGGTCGAACCGATATCGATATACTCTCACCAGGTGACTCCGGTGTAGCTTCGATCGAGCCTTTTCGCCTTCCGTCGATTTTGGCAGCAGGAAAGGATTGTAACTAGCGTTCGAATTTAATTTATGAAAATGATACGCGAACGCCGGACGGGGAGTGCGAGAGAAGGAGCCAAAGAGAAATCGCAACGGACCTTTTTCGTACTGCAAAGGATTAATTTCACCTTCAGCCATCGAGGATGCAGCAAAGCTACTGGTAAAGTCCTCAAATCAGCTTCAGTGTCAGGCGCGAGCCAATGACAATTTTGTTGACAAACAGATGAAATGCTGTGGGCAAACTGAAGGAAAAAAAAGGAACAATCCTTTTCTTCTGTCACCTTTTTGGCAAAGCTTCTGGCGCCATTTGCCGTGCTGATTGGTTTAACACTAACGGAGGTTTGATGTGCTACTTGACACATTTAAAACCTAGTGCATTTATTGCAATAAAAAGTTTCTTGCTACTGATATGCTGTTTCTGTAAAAAAACTACGTTTTTCACTTACTATAGTTGTATAATTCCTATAATTTGTGAGCATATTTTTTCTATAAATTGAATAAATTTTATAAAGACTAATAAGAAGGCTTAGAAGGTTTGAGATAAAAAGTATAATCAGTAAAAAAGTATAATAAGTAATAAAAAGTAGTATCAGTTTAAAAAATGGCTTATTTTATATTAAAAATTAAATAATGTATATAAACAGAAGTACGAAGCAATTCCAAATTTGCAGATGATTTTGAACAGAGTGGTGCAGCTACCATACACTTAGAACAACGTGCATAAAAAGCTTTTAATTAAAAAAAAAAAATATCACAAATATTTGACATTTGCACCTCTTCGTAAATTGAAGGACAAAAAGCGACAAAGGATACGCCCCGGATGGCTTCCACACGATGCAAATTATAGTCTCTGCCGGTATTCAGGACACGTTAAGCGCGACTCACCATGGTGCACCATAAAATGGAATACTTTATTTACGCATTATTGTGATTATAACCGCACCGCATCTTATGGTTTTATAATTTGCGACACTGCAAACAGAATACGCAACGACGATTTCTCTTCCTCTGTTTTTTAATCATGAAAAGTATAACTATTCTTCATACGAGCGCAGTGTTGTTGTTAATATTTTAA
>JXXA01016873.1:0-19142 GCA_000956255.1 Anopheles punctulatus
AGCAAGCGTTACAATTACTTGGGGTCTAACTTCGTGGGTGCAACATTTTTTTTCCATTATCGATCAACCCAAAATCGACAAATCTTCGTATCATACTCCGGATCCCATCGTTAGGATCGTTAATCCTCGGTGGATATCAACCAATCAATACAAAATCAGCCAAAGTCTGGCGTTAATTTCGGTTTGATTGAATACCTCCTGGTGTCGATGTTCGATCGGTTCACGGCTCGACGAACGCAACGGGGCCATTTTGTACCACCAAAGGCTAGCGGGTCCTTTCATCTACGGCCCTTCCTCAAACGGCGGCACAATCAAAATCGATCCTCCTTTCCCACCGTGCCCGTGCGAGGTCAGTGACGTACCGCCAAAGGGGTGGGATTGGGTGGGGTGGGGAGGGAGGCGTTTTGTTGGTTTTTATGTGGGAAAACGAGCTCACCGTGAAGGTCAGCGATGATTAGCGACTATTTACTCATTACACCATCCCTTGGCTTGCACGCACGTCCGCCAGTGTGTTTGTTGTGCTTGAAGTTCCGCATTTTTTTGGCAAAAAGTTTGTGAAGCCATCATTTATTTGGAAGCTGAGAGAGAGAGACAATAACGTGAAGTACGGGTGGGAGACACATTTTTAGTCTTTTTTCCTAATTCTCTATTTGCGTGCTAGAAGCAGTAAAGGTGCAATCGATTAAAAACACATCAGAATCATAAGGGGATCTTCGAGAAAAATTCTTGACGCTCCAAAGTTTATCGTTTTTGGAAACTTTTATGGGAAACTCTGCTGCATTTTTAAAAGTTTAATTTCATTTTATGTTTTCTCCTGCCCCAAACCAAGCATCGGAAGCAAAGGATACCGATAATCTCGGCCGGAAAGGGACAGAACAAACAGCAGCGCAGAATCATCCGAAGGAAATGAAAGCAAAGCTCAAGCTGAGGTAAATTAATTTATGAGTTGAACTTTTATTCACCCTCATCCGCTGGCCAACGCTAACAGGGTGGTGGCAGAGAGGGGTAGGGATGGTTGTGTACCCCCTTTCCTCTTTCCCGGCTCTTCCATCATCCGCATCGAATATCTCCACGCGTTGTTGCTATCGCAAACGCCATCTCTCTCTCTCCCTCTCTTTTACTTGCTGACTTCCTTGAGATTTTTCCGTTGGCACACAATGTGCCGGCGCCGTATTGCATACGTCCAAGAAGCATGTGTGTGTGTGTGTATGTGACTGTACGTGCGCTCGTGCGGTTTCTCGTAAAGGGTTCCTTTACCTTTTGCGCATTTTTAGACCACGCCGGTTTGGTCAACTTTTCGACCGGAAAGGGTCTTTTGGTGTGCATTTGTATGTTTTGTTTAATGGCTGCTGTACCGTCCACTTTCCACCGGGGCACCAATCACTAATTAGCGCGCATCACTGTTGCCGTGCATCAAACGAGTTCATCGTCGTCCCGGTCGAACCGGAAGCATCTCGATCGGATTGGCTGAACAATCACAACAATTGGCATATGCGCGCAAACACGTGATGCACTGAATGCTGTCAAATGCGTTAATCCGTGGAAGCAATACGACTGTGACATCTGAAGATTTAAAAAAATAATGGAAAAATTGGGTTACCGTTTATGTCAGTGAAATGTCAATTAGTCAGTGAATTATTTTAACATAGAAAGGCGTGAAGAAGAAAACAAAAATTGTTCGATAAGCTCTTTGTTTGTGTTGAGAGAAAGATCACTATTTTGATAGCTTTAAGGTTTTCTTAAAAAATGAAGAAGAAGTGGATGCTTTTCTTTTCGAAGTGGATGAATAAAATATCCTAGATGAAGAAAACTATGAGAATAATCTCTCAAACTAGTAACATACTTTATATGTTTACTTAGGTGAACACCTAACATATTAAAAGGATTTGATATCGGTTTTGTTCAAAATACGTTCCACGCTACACCGTTCTTACTTTCTGACCCAATGTATCCTTCTCTGTCAAACGAGAATCCATGGACCATGGTGTCGGTCCTGTCTTGCGAAAGACCCTCGCCGCTACCACTACACCGCCCCGGTGTCCTTCACCAGAAAGATATCAAACCCACGTGTTGCTTCCGGGAAGTAATCGATTCCGTTCGATTCGCAAAAAAACTGTCCACAGTGAGGTCAAGACACTTGGCCGAACCAGCTCCACCAGAGGACATCCACCATCACACAGCAAACCCGACCCAGACCGTTCCTTTCGGGGAGGGAAAGGTTGGACCCGCACATCCGTTCGACAGGATGAAAGTGCAACGACGGTTCAACAAACGTGCCGAAGTCACTTTGCGCTCGCGCACGCCCAAGAACGGACGGAAACAGAAAACTCCACTCATCAGCTCATCGGGCACGATATGCAAATGGGCTCGTATAATTTTATTGAACGTTCGCCAGTCTTAGGTGGTGTGGTGCCCGATACGAATCCCCAGGGCCGCGATCCCTTTTCGGTGCCACGCCACCATCCCGGCCAGCCCAAAAATGGACTGTCAATAAAGCGTTTTGATCGGTTTTAAAATTTGTTTCTGTTGCCGGATTCAGCTTCTTCCCGTCCTGCCGTCCGTTCGTGCACACAATTGGTCGATTGTTGTTGTTGTTGTGTCGGTCGAGAGAAATGGAAGTGAGAGAAAGAAATGGAGATTCCTTTATTGGACTTTTATCGCACCCCGTAGTGCCGGGTCCTTTGCCAGAGTCCATGTCTTTTTTTTTTTGTTGGCGGAGCGGAGCGACACAGTCCTTTCGCTGGATGCTCCGTTTGTTGCGATCGGGAGGCCCGGGAGTTTGTGATTTCTTTATAGGAAAGCTTGGCTTGGTTGCTGCAAAACAGTTGTCTACATGCAACGCGAGATATGAAAGTTTATCAATTCTTTACATTTATTTAAAATAGATAATCGTTCCGAGGCTGAGTGAGTGAGCGATGGGACTTACACTCCGCAACTTAACCTACAAATCTCGAATGGCCATGGGAACAAGAACGTGTACATTGAAAGCAAATGATTCCTTTCGTGAAAGCAAGCAGCGAAAAACAAAACGCTTGTAAGAGCGTGTGTAAGCGATGTTGCAAATTAATGCGTAAGTCGCAATCGAATCACTGCCAGAAGACGTTAAGATTACACTCTTGCACTCTTGGGAAGTTCGCCTTCGGAAGGCGATCCCGCAGGAGTGCGCGCACATGTGTGAGTGTTCGAGGAGGTAAACACTAAAATAAACAACGGAATCGGACTGACTCCGGGAGCTTGAAGCTGGCGGAAGAGCTGAGAACGTACGAATTACCCACCCAACATGATAAGAGCGCTGAATCTGTTGCGTCAACGCCATTCCCAGAAGTGCGCTGGGGATGAAGAGGAGGGCAGTGTATTTTTATTTTATTTACTTTTGCCTTACACCTCTTCCCTTCAGCTACACCATTACCACCGTGGTGAGTGCGCGTGTGTGTGCGAGTTTCTGGAGGCCACAGGAATCGAGGTCGACGCCGCTCGGTAAGGACGATCGGTTCGTGTTGTCTGTGTTCAGCGTTCGGTCCCCGCCGTGTCGTACGATGATGATGAAGAAGCAGGAAAAGAGTCATGTTTAATGTAATCCAACAATCCAACCGGGCACCGGCGGGGACCGAATTTGGCACCGGTGCGAGGAACCATGTCCAACGCTAGCAAGAAGAAGGAATGAAAATATGAGGAGGAAAAGTTGGAATGAAAGCACTGGCGAGTGGAGGGAGTTGATCGTCAGCCACAAAAAAAAGGAACGAAAATACTTTCGACTCAAATCGCAACCATAAAATGACAATTTATGTGCGAAGAAGACGCTCGACGTTTTGCGTACGGCCGCGTGTGTTTGTGCGTGCGTCGCTGACAGGAACTCGTAGTGGCAGGAGTGAAGTCACACAACAAGGAAGGAACCTGCACAGTCTGTGCATCTGTGATTGTCCTCGGATCGCGTCCACGTTCGAGCGAGGGAGCCTGGAATTACCTCCCCGACAGGGAAGAAGGACACGGGATGTGGGCAACAGTCGTTTGCTTACCGACAGTTGACGGGTACCACCAACGGAGAGCATTACGGTAATGAGTCGACCATAAGACCACCTTATGGTTATTTGATGCGATACCAAGCGGAGCGACATTCACTCGTCCGAGGCGATACTGTGTTGTGATCCGCTTTTTTAGCGACGGGCTGAAAACTCTTAAAACGGGATAAAATTACAAACATTAACGTAAATCCATCGTTTAACTATGCTAAACTTTTTGAACTTTGTTATGTTACATTCCTTTTGGCAAGAGTCAAAGTTTCGAATATAATAGTAATTGCGATCGATTGGAACACAATTGCATCAAACACGATAGGCATATGGCAAGGAATAAATAATATGCTGAGCCAATTCCAACGATTGCAATGCATTTCCAACAATTCCAAAAACGTTTCCTTCATTCGCCGCAGTTTCTCCCTTAATGGTCAATAATTAAGGAAAGTCCCGGTAAGTTGAATACTGCTTTTTATTTTGTGGTTTTGCTGAACCTAAAAAACATTAATCGTGTAGAGATATTTCCATACATTGTAACTTAGAAATAGATGAGGCTTCCATTTTTGATCGTATTTTCAACCAAATAAAGCGAAAGCATAATCCGAGCAACTCCGGCGAAAAATTTCAAAAAGAACCAATTAGTACGAGAAATATAAACAACCGAAGTATAAAATTTGGCAAAAAAAATCAAAACTACGTTTTCAAATGTAAAAGATGTTAATTTATTTTAGTGGCTTTGCTTATACTGGCAATTCGCTAACGATATTTTTCGAAAAAAAAATTCCTGGTTCCAAAATAATCCGGAATGGAACGGATCATCATGTTCAAAGCTTTCGCTAAGCTTTTTACAAAAGCTACGAATTGCTTGACATAATTGTAGGTACCGCTCACTTTCTTGGCTGTCACTTTTGCCGGAAACCGTAGTTCTGTCATTGGGTGCAGGGTGTTTGACGTTTACCGCTTGCTTCCTCTTTTCGTTTGTGACTGAATCGACGAGAACATCCAAAATGGTACGTGATGGACTAATTTTTCGATTATTTAGGCAGTTTTCGACCCTCTTTCGGCATTTTATTTGCTGCGGAAAGTAACTTGTGCAACTATTTCAATGGAAACACTCGGACAATCAATATTGCAAACCGTATTGATGGGCAAATGGTGTTTACTGTAACTTGGTTCACTTCGTTTGGGATTCTAAGGTTATGTTGTGTGCGGGTTGTTGGTGCATCAGCAGTAAAGTGGTGCTTTTTTCCGTTTCTTTCCGTAGGTAAATGTACCGAAGCAGCGCCGTACGTACTGCAAAAAGTGCAAGGTTCACCGTGTGCACAAGGTGACGCAGTACAAGAAGTCGAAGGAGCGACAGGCGTCCCAGGGTCGTCGTCGTTACGATCGTAAACAGAAGGGTTTCGGTGGTCAGACTAAGCCTATCTTCAGGAAGAAGGTAACATACTCTTGTGACTCTTCCGGTCCTGTGACATGCTGATACTAATTTTTCTGCTGTTCTATTTTCTGCTATCACACGACAGGCCAAGACCACCAAGAAAATCGTGCTGCGTATGGAGTGTGTCGAGTGCAAGTACCGCAAACAGACCCCACTGAAGCGTTGCAAACACTTCGAGCTCGGTGGCGACAAGAAGCGCAAGGGCCAGATGATCCAGTTCTAAGGTGGATAACGTTGTAACGTTTGTGAGAAAAGACCATACCATCGGGAATAAAGGATCAACCAATCCCGACGTGCAGTTCCACGGCCATAAAGTCGATGTGCGGTGGGATAGGTTGATGATGTGAGGAACAACTCAAAGTGTAGTAGTGGTTTTGTGAGTTTCAATCTGTTTATTCATGTGCAGGAGCAATATCACCGCTCGACAGATAAGTCCTGCCCGGAACTGGTATCGGTTGTGTTAGTGGCAGTGGTTTCCCGTAGCGATTGCCGTATAAGATCTGCCATCAGATTGCATCGCATCGGTTCATCGTTCTGGCAGCAGAACTCCTTTCCGGCCGATATGTTGCTATTAACCCAGCGTGGTGTGCAGTTCTGGTAAAAGAGGTAGGCACGCTCCCGGAAGCAGTCTCGATCAATTGTTGCACAGATTACGTTCTGCGAGTTCGGCAGATGTTTCACGATTGCGTCGAGACACTTGTTGGAACACTGTTTATTGCCAGAGGTAGTGCAAGGAAAATGTTGCATCAGCTCTAATTGGATTCCGGGGTTGCCCTTCGGTTGTTCCGTGCGGTTAAATCGGTTAAATTGTCCAGTGAGAAAAATAGCACAGGTACACGGTACGTTGGTGAGCGAATTACGCTGTAAGTCAGCCATCCGAAACCTGGAATACTTCCCCGCAGCTACAGGCTGTGCGAAGACTAGGAAAGCAACCAAGCAAACCAGATATGCAGACCCGTGCCGTCGAGTGTCCATTTTTTACGATTACTTTACAATTACTAACTAAAAGACGGTGTGATAGGTCTTGGCTAAGATCAGTTTTCTACTGGTCATCACGGTACGAAAGAGCAGCTTTCTTTCTTCGGTTAGCTCCGTCTATTTTATTTTGCATATGCCTCATGCTGTTCTGTATTTTAAAACATTCATCGTGTTGCAACACAGTAATAGAAACACCTTTCACTCCCTCTGAACTATATACAAATAATTGCTGAAAAAGGGTACATTCTGAAATGTTTTCTGTTTTTACTTCCGCACCGCAAACAATTTCGCTTGGCCTTCGAAAACAATGGAGTCATCTTGTTTGCTTTTGTACGAAACGGTTACAATTTTTCTCATTTCCTCCACTGTGACGCTGAACCGTACCTCTCTGTCCAGGTGGCAACGGTTCGGAAAGCGAAAGTTTTGTGTCGTCACAACGAAACCAGGAAAGTGACTACCGATTATGCCAGCGATTACGGCATTCAGGAATGCTCCGTTTACGAATGTTTCATTTTTCGCGACGTGTATGGGATTGCTATCCCCTGTAAGGGCCACAAACTGCTGTACATCTGACTCGCGAAAAGTTCTTGACAAATTGTAAACTGCGCCTACCGTAGGAGGAACGTTATGTGCAATATTATTCATCCATCTCGCCGCCACCAATGAAATCTTAGACCAATGCATTACTTAGCGTCAAGTCTTCCGCAAGAATCGTAGCCAAGTTAGATATTCGAGGACTAGTACTCTGTCTAAAATTTTGCAACAAACTTAACAAACATTTATCTTGCCTCAGAACTGGAGCTCTCTTATCATTCAACAAAAACGAAAAGCATGTAAGTGTGTTACAGACTATCTCACAGTCTGTACGATGCTTCTCCAGCAAGCGACTCAGATGGCCGAAACCGTTGCTATGCTCGATGTACTCGGCAATTGCTGTGTCTAACGAAATATTAGTCAATCCTACGATCGCATGCAAAACGAGTAGACGATCCACAACCCCGTGTTCAGCTAGCTGCACAATTTCGAAGAAAAGTTCATGTGCCTTCGCTTCCACCAGGAACTTCCAGTTGATCGGATCGTAGGCAAAGTTAGCTAAATTCGCTGTTACCTGCTGTTGGGCTTCTGTAATATTGAAATATTATGTCGGATGAGTTATGGAGGTAGAAACCAAGAACAAATGTTCGTGTGATATTCACCTAGGTTGGACGTTTCGTAATACTCATCCACGAGCAATTTCAAATACGTCCTGCGGTTGATGCCTCCGTCGGGAGTTCGTCGCCTTAATCGGTCCTGTGTGCTAAACATGTCAAGAGGGCAAAATATCAATTGATCTTCAAAACTTTGGATTGAATTCCTTATTTGCTGCACTGGATATCCCCTACCGATGAATGATATTTAACTATGTTTACAAAACGCAACCCGGCACTGGAAACGTCACTACGTCCGTGGCGAAATTTTAGCAGCAGCGAATAATGCCTGGTCAGCAAATTTCATTGCATTACTTCGAAAGTCCTCATAATTAAATTTGATATTTTACACCATTTTGCCTGACAACACATGCAAATTAGTTATCTAATCTCATAGTTTAATGTTCAATTTTTATTAAAATAATGTCATCCACGCGATGTTACGCACAAACACATAGTCATTTCACACTCATTGACAGCACATTGTGTTGACACATTAAATGTCATCGTATTCCCAAAAATAAAGTTGGCAAATTCTGTGAAAGTGATTCTGTTTTCTTTACCCAAAACATCAATAATTCTAATTCAAATCTATTCAAAATTTTATTTTGTCCACTTTAGCGGGAGCATGTCTTTGTTATTGTAACGAATTGTTAATTAATTAACTGTTAACTTTCTATACATTCGCTGTTGAAACATTTGGAGTCATGAACACAAGCCAGAGCTCCGATCAGGTGATAATTGTAGTTTCCTATATTTACTCGTTGGTCTGCGCTGATGTCATGCAATATTATACGTTCTATGACCTCTATTTCGTAGGATTCTGGACGAAAGCCCAGCCCGTTCGATAATCTGAGCAGAGATGACCTAGTGAAAAAATGTAAAGGCCTGTTGGGAATTGCCCAAAAAGCCAAACAAGCAAAAGATGGTAAAACTAGCCACGTTTCCCGTACCGCGCAAACAGTAATAAGTTTTCCGTTCTAGAATGCCAGGAAGAAAACAAGCGACTTAAAGAGCAGTTGAGTCATTTCGAGACGCAAAAAAATGCTGATAAGGAATGCATCAAGGCTATGCAAGAGGTGGCCGATTCATATATGGACCAAAAGCTTCAAGCAACGATGAAGGTCGATGAGCTGGAAAAGCAACTTGCTAAACTAAACGCGCAGTTCACCATCGAAAAATCCAAACTTGAAAAGGCAAACGAAGATTTGCAAGCAGAAATGTACCAGCTGAAGCAGAAGCTAGTCGTTCTGGAGGAAGAATCGAAAACTTATTCTGCCGAACGTTTCAACGAGATGCAGGATGAAAATGCAAACCTCGAAAAAGAACGGATAGCACTGGAACAGGAGCTAATCAAGCTAAAGGGTAGCCAGAAAGTGCTAGGGGAGGCTACATCCACCCCGCGAGAAGAAAAATTAATACGCAAACTAAAGCTTTATAAAGCCAAAGTACAAGAAATCAACGCAAAGTTGCTGCTGCTGAAGTCGGATCGGAAGATTTTACTTAAAACAGTAAAAGAATATTCGGACCAGGTTCCAAAGTGGCAAAAGGATTTGGTTAACGCCTCGAATGTTTTATTCGAAAAGATACGAGCCTTGGAGCTGGAGAAGTGTGAGCTTAATGAGACAGTGGAACGACATGAGGCAAAGCAAAAAGAACTTCATGCGGAAATCACAAATCTTGAACGAAGAATCGAGGAGCTCATGCATGAACAGCATTCTTCTACTGCTCAGACCAACTCGAGCAACAACGACGTACTTCAAACTGAACTAGAACAACTGAGGAATGTTATCGCGGCGAAGGAAAAGGAACGCCAGAGAGAACTATCCGATTATGAAAGTAAATTGCAGGTTGAAAGCACCGAAAAAGAAAACCTCGTCGCAGATGTCCAAACAGCTAATCAAACTATTTTGGAGTTAATGGAGAAAAATCAATTACAAGATAACGTACTAAAAGAAAGCAGTGACATGCTGAAAAATGCGAATGCGCAGCTGGATGAGTATAAAAAACAAGTCAAAAGCTTCGAAGCACAAAGCAAACAACTTGAAGAAGAGCTTCAAAAGCAAATTCTGCATGTTGAACAATGTAGTAAGCTTCAAGAAAGCTTACAAAACGAAGCAACTAGTCTAAAGCGCCAGCTGGAAGAGTCAGAAAATGAAAAACAACGTCTACAAACCGATCTTACAGCTATATCCGTCGTAGGAGATGAAAAGTCGGCTGCAATTCAAGTGCAATTGAACGATGTTCATCAAAAACTGCGAGATTTAGAGAATGAGAAGGAAGTTTTAGTTAAAAAAGTAGTCATATTGGAATCTGAAGCCCAGTTACAGACATCAAAGATGGCGGAGGAAAATCAACAGGTTATGCAGAAATTGATTGTCGAAAATCAAAACCTAGAAGCACAGCTCGCCCAGCTGGCTGAAAAGTTAAAAGCAAGCATTCTCCAAACTAAGAATTTGCAAGAACGCTGCGATCAGTCTGCGAATGAACTGGAATCGTCAAAGCTACATATAGACGAATTAAGTTCCGAAAAGAAAGGTTTGGTCGAAGATCTGGAACAAACCAAAACTCGATTTGAGGAAGAAAAAGAACAGTGGTTGATTCGTTTGAAGGAAAAGGAATGTGTAACAGACGAATTGGAGAATTTGAAGATGCGCTTGTCGAAAGAAGTAGCAGAAGGCAACGAAAAGCAGCAGCAGCAAGTGAAACAGTTGCAGGATCAAATAACAACTCTCAAAGAAGGCAACGATCGATTCAAATCAGAAAACAGTGAACTGTTGATAGAACTTAAAGAAATCAACGAAATGCTTAAGGACAGAGGTGAGGTAATCAATCTACAGCTGTCAAAAATATCGGAGCTGCAGGAGAAGCTATCGCGCACCGAAACAGTAGATGTCGAACCGCTGAAGCAACAGATCAATCAACTTCAAAAAACGATCCGCGACAAAGATGCCGAACTGGAAAAACAGCGTGATGAGCTGGCAACTGCAATGAACCGGTCGAACGTTAGCTTTGACGCGCAAAGTGACGTGATGTCCACCTCAACCATATCGCGCGTTGAAGATGTGGCACGGTTGCGAGAGATCGACGAGAGCTTCGAGGAGAAGTACATAAAGCTACGCTCGCTGGCGGTCAAGTTAAAAAAGAAGGTAGCGGAGCAGACAGTCTTGTTGGCGAAGTATGAAAAAGAAGGCGCTCAACTGGCTGCGACTACACCGGAAGGATCGGCTCAGACGGCTAGTAAAAATGTGCAAACACTCCAGGCAGAAAACGATCGTTTACAGGATCAGCTTGACAGCACCAAGCTGGAACTGACTAAGCTGCGCGAAGAGTTGGAACAAAAAGGCATCGAACTAGCGACGTTGGAGCAAGTGCAAAAAGATGTAGAAGTTACGAGCCTCGATCGTGGCGCGCTAGAAACTGCCATCCGAGAGTATCAAACGCAGATTCAAAACCTAAAGCGAGAGAAGGACGCATTCCAGCTGGCGAAGAAAGAGATCGAAGCAGAAAATCAACGCTTGAAGGCTAACCTCAAATCGAAGGAGAAGGAATTAACCGATGGCCAGGAACAGCAAAAGGAACTTAAATCTGAGCTTGAGCGAACAAGGCTTGCGGTGAAGAAGGCCAACGTGCTCACACTCGAGATGGAAGCGTATGAACGCTCGCTAGCCGAACTAAACAGCAAGCTTGAGACGAAGAAAACCCTTGTCATCGAGCTGGAAGGTACGATCGATGCACAGGAACGCTCCATGAAGAGTCTCAAACAGCAGCTGACCATTCTGGAGGAAAGTCTGGACTCTCAGCAAAAGCATTCGCGCGAGCTTAAACAAGAGGTGGACGCACAGCAGGGTAAATTGCGCCAAAGCGAGCACCAGCGCATGCAGCTGACGAGCCAGTTAGAGGAGCTGCGCGAAGAACATGATCGGTTAAAGGCACGCGTAGAAAACAGTCGCATCGAGCTGGAGCAAGTGGCGGCCGAAAAGGAGAAAACGTGCGGTGCACTGGAGGTGGAGAAAAACACACTGTTGAAACAAAACGTTAGCCTAGAAGCCGAACTGAACGAACTACGCATCCAAATGGCCGGCAGACAGCAAGAGCTGGATGACGTTCGGACGGAGTTTGCCAGCTACAAGATCCGAGCTCAATCAGTGTTGCGTCAAAATCAGAGCAAGGATAGCAGCCGGGAGAAGGAGCTGGAAGAAGAATTGAACGCACTGCAACGATCGCTGGATGCTGCGGAAAGCAAGCAACAAAATTTTGCAAAACAGGTGAACGATCTGTCCAAGAGCAACGAGGAACTGCGGAATGAACGTGAACGTACGCAAAACCGGTGTAAGGAGCTGCTGGCATTGTTGGAAGAAAGCCGGCTGCAAAACGAATCGTTGCTGGAAGAATCACGCCGGACACACGTTGAGCATCAGGAAGCGCTTAAAACCCAACGCATTCAGAATGAAACACTCGTTCAGAGCTACAAGAAGCAGCTGGAAGAGCAACAAGAATCGCACAGCCGGGAAATGGAACAGCTGCAGCTAACACTCCGCACTCAAACCAACACTTCATCGGATGGTTTGGCCGGCTTGACGCGTAGTAATCTTCTCAATAACAATAACCTTTCGCTCCAAAGTCCCCAACTGATGGGAGCTGGAACCAGTGCCGGGCGGGCAACATTCACAGACGAACAGCGTATTAATCTTCTCCTGATGGAGCGTGAAGATGGGGAAGGTTCGGAAAACACCAGCCTGGCGGCCGGGAACACGGCGGGCACCGTGCGGAGAAAGCTTTCTTCCTCCTCCATGGCCCGTGGAAGGCGAGATGTTATTCCACTCGATGAGTTACTGAACTCGTCGTTCGATGACACTGCATCGGTCGGTATGCTCGGGGACGGTGAGGGCGACCATCAGCATCAGCAAGCTAATTTCTTCGGCCGGGAATCATCTCCGTCCGTTGAGCTGCAGCACACAAAAGCACAGCTCAGCAAGCAGGAGAGCCGCGTACGTCATTTGACCGCGGTGCTAGCGGAAGCGGAGCAGGATCTCGCGAAGCTAACGCAACTGAACGAACTGCTGAAGGAGGAGGTACGTCGGCAGCAGCGTTCCATCGAACGCGAGGCACACGTACACAACTCGGAGTATTTGAAAAATGTGATATTCAAGGTAAGATGGTGCTCGTACATTCAGAAATGCAGGTATATTGCTCATGCTCCTTTTATTCTCTCACCCTCTGTGGGCATCGCTATCTCATTAGTTTGTGACCTTAAACAATGGTGATGAGCGGTCTAGGTTGGTGCCGGTGTTGAACACAATACTTAAATTAAGTCCTGAGGAAACGGTAAAGCTGCAGAATGTTGCCAAAGGTACGATCCAGCGCTACTAGTATGGATTGGTGTGACTGTGAGCGATAACTATTTTTCACTTATTTGATTTCTTCTGTCAGGTTCTGATGCAGGTGCTCGAGGTTGGACGGGTTTGCTGTGGAGTTAAAAGCTGCCGTATTTACCTTTTCCACTCCCTGGTTAACTAGTTCATCATATTGTTATTAGATAGTTCCTACGCAGTTTGGACACGACTACTGCCAGTCGATAGGAAAATTTTTCCCGTCGTCATACCCGTCCGGTTTTAGCAAGATTTAATCAAAACAAAGGGGCAAGATCATTCCTTTATCTTTCAATCCTCCTTTTCCCATCTAGGTTTGATCGATACTACGCAATAAAGTGATACGTTTCATAGTCTTTAATACAATTTGAATGTTAATTTATCATACCCTATCAACACTTTCACGCTTGCTCATTAATATTGTACAATATTTTGAATATATGAGGTGAATAATATTCTGGTTAGCTAATATAATATAATGCATCAGTATATAAAAGGCCAAAATTTACTTTTTCTGTTTAAAATATCGATTTAGTTGAGAAAAATGTATTGCATGCAACATTTATTTTTTTGTTTTTCCATTGATTCATTTGTGCTACATGTTTAAGAAACTATTTGATATAATACTTTCATTTTTACACCATATTTTTCATATTCCAGAATATCCATCAATAAAATCCAACTATAAAAACATCCAAATTCGATAAAAAATGAATTAGTTTTATGTTTTTATTCTTTTCGAAGAAAAAAGAAAGTAATAACGAGATGTTTATTAGAAATTCTCGAAAAAAAAGATCATTTAATACTACATTTGGGTTGGCGTTACATTGAAAGTAATCAAAATCTTATTCAAAACAAAAACTAGTCTCGCCGGAATTTCGACTGTAATGAATTTTTGTTAACGCCCGAAGTCTACACTTTATATAGACAATAACGTTACGCGACAAGCATGTTTGAAAATTGACCATTATCCACACGGTAACTACATGTGCCAAACGTCCTTAAATTTGTCCCGTCGTCGAGCAATTAGCGTTCATTTTGGACGCGCAGCACCGTTCATCCGCTAGGTTTTTATGCTAAATTTAGGTGCACGCTTGCGGCAGATGCGGCACGGAGCCACGGTAGGGTGATAAAAGATTTCGCACCGGAGCAATTTTGGCATGTGCGAAACCAGATTCATCCATTTCCTTTTCCCCACGGGACGGGCAAGCCGGATGGTGCGGTTGGATACCGGCGAAGCACGGCGTTGTCGTTGGTACGTTGCGTGCAAAAAACATGCGCGATTTTATCGCGGCTTCGTTTTCGTGTTTGTTGGTGGTTGCTTGTTGCCCTTTGCTTTCGCGAGCAGCGTGAATGTGGCGTGCGCGACACACGATCTTCTCCCTACGCGGCGACGATATACATAGAGCACTTTATCTGTCTGGTCTCTGGTCATGTTCGTACTGTTGTCTCACTTGTTTTTGAGTTTGTTTTATTTTGCGAGCTCCCCACGTCGCTGAGCTGAAACCAGGAGACATCTCTAGTGCTCGCGTAACCAAGCAAACCACCTCTTCTCGCAATTGTGTAAATCATGCAGATGAACTTTGGATGAAACTGTACGAGCCGTTTCGCCGAGGGTTCTGATCTTGATTATATGCTATCGCAACTATGATTTTTAGCACATTTCTTCTGCGAAATCTTCTGCAGACGTATCATGGAGACGAATAGTTGGCAATTCATTTCATCTAGTAGTTTCATTTCATTACTAGAAGAGAAACAAAAATGCCGGCCGGCTCCACTATGAAATCGGGAGCTAAACTATGTACTTCTTACGATTGCATTTGGTAAAAACTTCAATTTTATGTATCCTATCTTACCGCCTGTTCAAATGTCAGCGAACCATCAATATTAGCATTGTAGATTTTATTGCTCATCCGATTGGTATTTTTTATAATCTGTTTCTTTAAACTGCAAAACTTTATTCTCCACGAAATCAACAGCCTTCCGACACCGTTTTGTACATCCTCTACGTGCCTAATGTGCAGCCGGGGGGTGTGGGAAGCAACGATGAACTCACACAGATGAACGCGATGGCCCCCCCCCGTAACGGCACGGGTGGTTCATCCGCCGTGTTGGGCTGCGCAGCGCATGTTCTGAAATTGAAGTGAAAATTCGGCCTTTCACTCCTTTGTGCTCGTGGTAAGTGGAACGTTTTTCCGTGCGCTCTTGCAGAACCTGTTTGTGAAAATTTCTGGAAAATCACCACCCCGTACCAAGCGCCCGATCCGTATTGAGCCCGGTAGAGCGGAATGTGCGTAAAAGAGGTTTTATAGTTTTAACGTGCCCATTTTCAAACCTGTGCAAAGCAGTGTGTCCGTTGCGGGTGATGTTGCAATACCGGGTGGCATGAAGCGCGTTTTGCCGGTGTGGTCCACCGTGTGCCCCATTTTACGCCCGCCAGCGACCGACGTGGGGCTGGATTTTCCATAAATTTTCACAACATGTGTTTAGCTTAGGTGTACTTTTAGGCCGCATGCTTTACAGTTTCGCTGGCAGGGAGAAAACACTTTAGCCACCGTTCTGGTGTTTCGCGCTGGCTGTACAGCAGGTCGCGCGGAAGGCTTTTATTTCCATTACGCACATCCTTGGCATACTGAGTGAAAACTACGCTTCTGAACGTCACACGCCATCGGCGTGTGTTTTTTTTTCACGGCTGGTGTGTTTGATCGAGGAAACATCTAGACACCAGGAAATCCAACGCAAATTCTTCCTTGCGAGCGTTAGAATAGGATAGCTATACCATGGCTAGGAGCGAAAGGGGCAGCCACTGGGAGAGAGTTGTGTACGTGCGAGCAGGAGGGCACCAAATGCTCAACGACGGAGAAAAACTTGCGAAAACGTTGACTGGAGCCCAGCCGAGCAGAGCTCATTTTGTCGTAGCTATCGAAAGCGAACGTGCGCTGGTGCAACGTAGTCCTTAGCCTGCTCGAGTGTACCCAGAAGTGTATGTGTGTGTGTTTGTATGAGTGAATTTGACCTTAACAATTGTGCATTGAAAAAAAAACTGCATTTCGTAAGTAAAATGGAGATTTACATATCTTCTCACGCAAATTGAAACAAGCGTTTTCTGAAGCATAGTTTGAGTTTGTGGCGAAGCACCTGCGAAGAACACCGGTACGGTACGGCCGTAAATCCTAGGTTAGGTTTCCACGGTACACTACAGCGGCCTCGTGGCCGCTGATGAGCAGAAAATGTGCTTTTCTATATTTATACCGACATGTCACGCCAGCGGGAGACAATGTCTCTCGGTACGCAAATCGCAATAGGTGTGAGGGACGTGCGAAAATGAAGCAGGCACCAGGGAGACGGCCGGGAATCGGGCCTGGGTTGTGCATTCGAGCAAATGACGAACCGACGGATGGATGGTTTTTTTTCCTCGCTCTTTCGTCAAACCGTGCGAACATCGCGACACTGCCAAAAGCAAGATGTCTACCGTCGTTGAAGCACATACATCATCACCGGTGCTAGTGATGTCCCAGCCGGGGAGCCATGAGTTATTGCAACCGTGGCAAATGATTCAGTATTTTATTGAATAACGATTTAAGCTACTGCTTTTTGCACTTTTCTTCTCGGTAATGGGATTTGAAGATGATGCACACAAAATTTCCAATGGGTTCTTCGATGCCCGAACGGATAAAACATGGCTGCCTTGGATACCGCCCGACGGTACGCTGGCAACCGCTCCAATTATAACGTACACCAACAGTAGAGGGTATATTTGGTGGGGGTCAAAAATCAATAACCGGGTGGTAAAATCACTCTGAGCACTCTCAAGCGCCCCAATGCTCTCCGAGATGCGGAAAAGCCGGTCCTTCCTTTTTCTGTCTCACTGGACAGCCTGGACGCCGGTTTAGGATACAGCGGAAGTTTTGGACTCGCCGCGGAATTTCTGTTGGAGCAATGAATAAAGCATTCATATAGCTTAAGCACAATAGTAGAAATAATTTATCTTCTGCTTTTATAAAGCTCCAGCAGAAGATCCACCTGGTGGTGCATGTGAGATACACGCTCCACAACAGAGGGCGCTGTCTTATATTTAGACTTCGGTCTCTTCGGTCTCTCTGCAGACGGACAGCTTCGGACATCTTGGAACGCTCCTAGAACAAAACACACAGCTGTTGGAAATGAATAGTCCAAATAGTTGATTTATCGAAAAACGCTTTACCACCGCTTTAAAAGTCAGGTACTTAACAAACAGACTAGGGCACACGCAATGTTCCTTCACCCCCCGCATGTTACATGCGACAAATCTGCGCATGAGCGTCTTTACGTCTGCTCTCTAACAGGCTTCTTCCGTTTAGCACGACCTCCGCCAAGTCGTTTCCTACCGGCTGGGTCAGAACGAATGCAGCAGCAATCCAATCGAACGACATTCCTTTGCAGGTTCGTTTCTGCGACATCTAACTATTAGGAAACGTGGTGCACGATGTTGACGTTCGCCGGTACCATCCAGTACCGGGCGTCTCCATCGAATTAAGGAAGAATCCGAGCTACGTCGTCGCAGGAGGACGGATGTTGTTGGGTATCGATTTTTATTGCACTATCGTGGGAATGATATTCGGACGAGAGAAAAGGGAGAAAGATAGAGAGAGATAGATAGAGAGAGAGAGGGAGAGAGAGTAAGAAATAAAAGAGAGGGTAATGGCGATGTTGGAGCAACTTCTAAACAGCTTTCTTGCAAGCATGAAAGCTATACGTTTTATTTTACATCACATTCTATTTCTCGTATTCAACTACACTCATAAGTAAAATTCAGTAAATTTAAGTTATATGTTTAAAGTAATTTGTTTTGCAAATTTATTATGTTTCAAAATACTACATTTCTTTAATATAATATTTTCCTGATATTTTTAATAGAGGACTATCAGGAATAAAATTTATTTGTTTGAAATCGAACAACAGCTTCAGGGTCATCTTGTCGATATACTATAATATTGGATGGCATATATGCTTTTCATCTTTGACTTCTACACGATGCTATGAACGATACCAAGAACATTAATGTTTAACGTCATAATTATCAGGTCTTATAGATATGGTTTGATTGGTTTATGTACTTCCTAGTTTTTTAAATGTTATTCTGCAGATTAATAAGTATTTACTCGAGTTGTATGGCGTGATTCTAATAAAGGAGTATTTTTTTTCGAATAAAACATTAAATTTTTCACTTCCGTTCAAGCTATTCTAAGAACTTACAACTCGCTAACTTTTACGGTAAAGTTAATTCAAATCGTCTAGACTTTTTTCCAATATTCATCCCTACTGCAGGCTTTGTTAAAGCAACATTCCTTCGCGGATGCTTTAATGTTAATCACACTTGGTTTCTAGAGCACTGTTTTTCGGTTCGTATAAAGCGCTGACTAACTTAAATCATGCAATTCGTTTGTTATTTCCTTTCTCGGTGCTCAGCAAACAAACAAGGTCAAATGTATGGTTTTCGTCAAAACAACCTGGTCTCTCCCTTTAACAACACAACTAGTTTATTCATGCACTGCACCAGATCTAACTGGTAACTGCTTCCATCGGTGTTAATCGTAGTAAAGTTAGTCATACTCAATTAGGCATGTTTTCGACACACACACACAGAAGCAAGAAGTCTTGTTGAAAAAAATACACGAGTTTAAACAATTCGGCTACAGGAGGGGTTTTCTCTGGGAGATAGGCGATAAGCGTTCAAGCGTCTCAAAAACAAAACATTGAACCTTTACCTTCAGAAAGTGTTGATTTTTTTTTATTGTTCTTCAAGAAAGTACCGCTACCACTAGGGTTGAATCTCAATGAAGCTGGTGATTAGGGCTTTGGTGATCGCGCTTGCTTCCTAAGTGGACGGGCACGCGAGAGCAACGATCTTCTTTTTTTTCTACACGTTCTTACTGTTGTAAACTGATTATGATTTGCCGATTTCATACGACATGTGGTCATTTCGGCGACTGTTACTAACGGCTTTAGGACATGCACTTATCTGATTAGAAAGAACATTGAAGAGAGGCTCTGTTAAAGAAAAATATCTACAATAGGTTTTGATATTAAAAATTTATTTATATTTGCTGAATGAAAAACTATTCAGATCTTAAGCAAAGGAATATTTGTTTTTTAAGGCCCAAAGAAAAAGAAA
>JXXA01016875.1:0-23972 GCA_000956255.1 Anopheles punctulatus
AAAAGAACAAATATTCCAATTGCGTGCGACTACGCTAACGTGGTGCGGTGTTACGCTCTGTCTGAACAAAGTAGACGAATAAAAACACACTTAAATATACCAACAGGAAGCGTACGTTTTCATCGTACCAGATCCCGAAAAAAATAATCTCCTCCTCCCCGTCTCGGTCCCCGGTTGTATGCCGTTGTTTTGTTACATTTATTCTACATTATGTCAAGCGAAATAATCGCATCAATAATAAGGTTTTCATTACAACGAAGGGCTTTAAACATAACGTTCGTTTTACTCCTAACGTTATAATGCTTGAAAAAAGCGCTGAAAGATGAGTGAATTAGTGGTACACAATGATTGACGCTGCTCTGCGAGCCCGAAATCGCAATTGTTTTAACCCATCAACTCAATCATGTGATATCTGTTCTTTAGGTAGTCTACAGAGAAAAAAAATATCCAAAAGACCAGCAGCGATAAGTTTTACACCTCTTTTATTAGCCACGGGTAGCTACTTTTTCTTATGTATGTTGACTTTGTGTTTGGTTGTAATAACTTGATGAATGATGGACATTATTTCTCGTATGAGTTGTATATCGTCGTTTGGTCAGAGATGACGTCTGATTAATTGTTTAGCAAAACGTGTATTAAAACCAATCTAGCACGCATTTCCAAACGGGCGAACTCCAACGTGCTGATTAATATGATGCCAGAGCCGCGTTGTGGTAATTTGTATGTGTATCATATCCAATTTTGTCAAACGGTGTTACATATTTGTTCAATAAGTGCTTTCACATATTAATCATGTAAGGGAACAAATGTTCATTTCTGTATTTCACTATCAATTTTGTTCAATTATAAAAGCAAAACAAAAACAGGGAGACCATGTTAAGGAAGAGGTGTAGAAGGAGAAAGTGAAATGACACACGCGATACGAGATACGAGAGGGAGAGGTATGGAAAATAAAGGAAGCAGCTCATAGCTTATGACAAGAATTCCGTTAAAAGTCGTGAATCGCGATCGTAGTCGAATCGTTAAACACGTTTCATTCTCGCTTACGTTGGGTTCGATCGGGTTCGATAGAGGTTGGTTCCTGTTTAATTTAGAATCGTTTACCTCAAGTTTCCTATATAAAAAACGCCCCATTCTGTCACGACGACATCGGTCGGCCCAAGCACTATTATAAAGCGATGCCTCTACATCTCGGGATGATTTCGTTACTGTATTCTTTAAAAATTAGGTTATTAGATAGTGTTGATACTCCTTACAAGCGCTTCTCTCGTTTGCCATAATTTATAGATACTGTTGCAGTTACAACTTTTACGCTACTTTTCTTTTCCTGGTACTCGAGAGAGGGTAAAGGGGCGAAAAAAAAAAACAAAACAAAATATCGGAAAAGTATCATTACACTTGTCACGAAACAAAAATTCACGCAGAAAACTTCACAGCAAAAACGGCCACACTCACACACACACACACATGACAACAGGTGTTTGTTCCTTCCAGCGACGGGTTGATCTTGCAGAACGGTGTGTTTTACATGTGCTCTTGTAATAAAGATGGGGGTTTCTTTAACCCAGACTTTCGACGCAGGTCGTGTTTAGGGAGCTACCCTTTACGATCGTTTTGAATTGCTCCGGGATCGGTTGCTCGGTCTGTGGAAGTATAAATAGTACAAAGAAGTTAGCACAAATGACCGGTTTTTGCGAATGCGAAGCAATGAAAACACATCCATAATACATACACATTTTATTATGTTTTCTTACTGATCACAGTTATAATTTATAATATTTTTTAAGATTAAATTCAGATGTAATATTTTATTCATTTATGTGTTGCCCTGTTTCTCCCGTTTCCGAAAATGTTTTTTAAACCTGTTTAGAAAACCTGTCGGATTCGGTAAAGCTGGTGGCCATTCCACCTGGACCGTCCGAGTTAGTTAGTGGATTGTTTCCAAAACCATGTATAGCCATTAGGAGAAAGCATATTCTTATCCCTCTGCAAATGGTAACAGAAGCCCAATCGACTTCTTCGAAGCTCAGAGTTAACCCATATTTATTTCCACATTGACGGTAAGCACGCACTATGTGTGTTGATGCAAAGTGAAAAGGTAGGTAAAGAGCAATGATAAGGGCATAATATTACGAAACTAACATAGTTTTTCCGTCAGGACCATGAAGAAACATGAAGATTTTAAGCATTTCATTGAGCAGGCAATATTTTCCACATTAAAAGTTAAGTAGCTAAAATTGAGCTCAATGGTAGGAAGTCAACAAAAGACTGAGTGAAGTGGGTAGAGTAAATTCATCGTCTCACCATCTTAATCGCCTGTCCCTACCCTAGCAATTGGTAGTGTTAAAAACCAATCTAGTAAGCTGGTAAAATGGGCGGCTTGACCGAGAGACGGTCGATATGCCACTGTTAGAAACGACTGTCAGAATAGAACAGTTCGTATGACAGTGTGGTCGTAGGATAGAATAGCGTTCCGGCACCGAGCCGATAAAAGCGACCGAGCGTGCGAGGTCAGCTTTTGTTACGATTTGCTTACCGATCTGAAGAAGACACAATTTTTTGGCCCTGGCCGTCGCTAGTGCCCAATAAATTAAAGTTTGATTTTAACAGCCACGAAGAAGAAAAAGGAAAAAAGCAACGAATATGATGCTCCTGATGCAGATAAAAAGTGCATAGCATTTGAACGCCACAATCTCAAACACCGATTAAATTGCACGCGCGAATGCATGTGTAATACTCACATAATCTCCACTGGCTCCCTTCGGAATCATCACATTCATTTCCGACGACTTCGAGCTGACGATCTCAACGTCGAGCGAATCGGCCGAAAGGTACATCTGGCAGCCGTCAGTCTTGTCAATGGAAATCGTTGGCACCTTACCGAGCACCTGCGAATGAGGAGAAGACACACCCACACGGTTACGTTCGATCCATCCATTCACTCCTTTCCCTAGCCAACGAAGTAGGCGCCGCTGCGTTCAGCTCACCTGCATCTGCACGCTCTGGCAGTTGACGAACTCAGCCGATGCCACGAGCGAATCGAACACGAGCGAACACTTCTTGCACGAATCCATCACAACGCTGTTGATTTTGCCCTTAATCTGCAGGGTGGAACCCTCGCAGCGGAACATGTACACCACATTGTTCATCTCGGCGTTTTCGACCACGAGACCTGCATTGTTCTTCTGGTACTCGATCAGCCACTTCTTGCCGTCGCGCGTGAAGGTCGGTGGTTTCGCGATGGCCGGTGCGGCGACGGACTTCGTACCGTTGGTCACGCCCGCCGGTGCCTTGTACGGGGCCGGCCCGGACCGGAGGCCAGGGTTCTTGTGGGTTTGCATGTCGGCCGTCACTTTCTTCAAACCTGCCAGTGACGCCACTCAATCAGTATGGTACCGTAGGAAAGAAAAAGTTACCATGTACTCACCCTTCGTGATGTCGGCGCCCTGATTGATCTGTGCAAACAGTGCACTTCGATCGTCTCCAGCGCCTCCGATCGATAGATCACCCAACGGCATTACCGGTGGTGGTGGTGGTAGACCACCGAGCGGTGGTGGCGGTGGCGGAACGGAGGCTCCCCCCGTGGCCGGTTTATCCTTACCGGACCACACCAAGCCGGTCGTATGGTGTTGCTTGATGTACTGCTGCAGTTCGGTCAGGGTTTGAATCCAGCCACGGGCCCACTCGACGTGCGTGCTGTCCTTTTCCTTCCAATCCTTCAGCACACGGTTCGTGTAGAACTGGCCGGCATCGTTCATCTCTTTCACGTACGGACCGGGCGTAGGGGCCTGCGGGGAAAAAGCAAACACCGGTAAGTGAGTGAGTGAGGGGGGTGGGGGGAAGGAATGCCACGCACGAGCTCAACGTACCACACAAACCCATCCGAGGGCCGGAATACTTTCACTGATCGCGGACAGATGATTAAAGAACGGTGAGGTGCGATTTTTCTCCCGGAAGCTTTGGATGGTCGCAATCTTATCCGAGGTAGGTTTAAGCAACGTCTGTAGATCCGTGTTCGACGGAGCGCTCGAGGCGGCTGCCACCTTCAGGAACGCGAACTGGGCGCTACAAAGAACAAAGAACAAAGAACGGACCACCGTACGTACGTCGTAAGCCGTGGGCATCCTTTCCGCTAGACCGCAAGTCGACCGAAACACTTACTCGAACGCTTCCTTCACGAACTGAGCCTGGGTGGCCACGTCGCCGCCGATTTTGTTGGACAGGGCGATAAAGTTGGCGAAAGAGCCGACCATAATGTCCTCGTACGCGTTAATACTCATCTTGTTTGCTCCTACGGTGCCGTGCTGCGAGTGGGAGATCGACAGTACTGCGTTGCCTTGCTCTTGAGTGGGCAACGGATTAGTATGGGTCAGAATAGCGGATGGTTTAGTGTGTATTACAGTGGATAGTTCACGGTGCCGTTCCGTGCGGGCCGGTTGATCGGTTAACGCGGGAAACAGGCTGCTCTCGAGACTGTCTACCTGCTGGTGCAAATAAGACGCCGACGGTGGTGGTGTCGAGGGAAGAACCGTGGGCAAATCGTCGCTGTCCGCTGTTGTTGTGTCGCGCTGGCTACCAAATGCCGAGGGGACTCGATGTTCCGTGTTCGTGCCGGTGTTTGAGCGGATCACTGCCTTGCCGACAACGCAGGCGTCTTTCAGTATGCGTCGCGTTTCTTCCAACTCTCGCGCCGATACGGTACGCTCCAGACGGTCCACAATGCGCTCCAGACGGTCTATCAAACACTCTAGCTCACGGGCCGAGGAAGGTTTCAGGTCTGGATCACAGTCTGGCGAAACGGAACGGAACGGAATGGGTGATAATGCAGTTTTAATTTCAATCAAACCGAACATGTTTCACTGCGGCGTTGATGAATTATGCAAATTAAAAAAAAAACTAAAAACAAAACACAAAAACGAAAACTCAAGAAAATGCACACAACCATCAAAGAAACCTATAATATGGCAGGGTGTTTTATCATCGGAACAGAATTAGTTCACACGATTTATGTTGGAACGTTAAATTTAATATAAAATTGAAGATATGCAACCCCTGCATCACGGACTCGATTTTCCACAGCGTGAATCATCCCCACAAATATTCTCCACGATCGCGATCGCGATCATCATGCCCTCCATCCGACAAGACAGGCTGGTTCTTCTTCGCCGTCTTGTGCCAAAAATACACTCGAATCGAATTAAACTCGACGCACTGACGAACGCGCCGAGGACCTAGGTTCGGTACATGCTTGCCTTTCTTGCTCCCAATTTAGAATGGCCTTGATCGCACATTTTAAATTGACCCTTGAATTTGTAGGTCAAGCGACGATGCAATCTTGAGAGCGCGTTATTAAACATGATTTATTTTTTTTTTCAAAATGTTATTTTAAACAAATGAAAATTTGTAACCACTTTAGAGTATAATTTGAAAAAAATTACACAAAACCGATTATCACTTCAGTAACGTGTTGTATACTACGGCGCAAATTACGTCACACGATCAGAGCACGATTAGTATGTCGCCGAATGAAACACTCCACTGTCGATAGTATGCGCGTACAGCATTTGCAGGCAAACTGGGTAAGAACTATCATCTGCCGGCAGCACAAAACGCGTTTGACTATTACCTGGATTGGAGCACGTCTTAACATCATGTATGATCAGCGTGCGCCCGAAGCAGGCGCTCAAAGTTTGCCCCATTCAACGCCGCCAGCGATACCGCATACAAACTAAGCTGTACACAAAACCGGGAGCTGGTGGGCGGGACGATACGGGGCCGTGCTCGCGAAGAAAAACCCCCCTATACCTCACTGTCACATGCATTCACCATCGTGGTGGTTGTTCGTGGTTCCAACTTTCGCGTGGTGTGTTCAAACCGTATTCCAAAAGTTTGTTTGAATGAACTTCACGCACAAACACCACCACACCATATCACACGGTCGTTTGACGCACAAACATTTTCCCACAGCGCGCCTGCCCGTCTGTCTGTGTGCGCCGTACGACTAAAAACACCACCAAACACCATTAAGTCCGGAATTTTCACCAAGCAAGCACGGCCGCGCCGAAACGTTGGAAAAGCGGTGCAGTAGTAGCGCGGGAGAAACACATTTTTCTTTTGGAACAGGATTGATGAAAACATCCACGGAGCTGAGTGGCGATCCGTGCGGTTTAATAAATGGTGGCGTTTCCGGCGACCACGATCAGGGTGTGGTGGCTGGGGGGGGTTGTAGGAATGGGTCGAAAATTGGGACTAATTTTAAAACGCTACTAAAACAAGCGTAAAATTCTAAACGAAACAGGAACGATAGTGAGTGAGCGCGCGCGCGCGCACGCCTGCGATTTCATCGCCCGGTCGTCTTTAGCCGACAAAAGTGCCGTGTGACGGAGGATCGCACAATCCGACGCCGTTCGCGACTTCGCTAGACTGATGGGCCAGCCCCGTCGGTTCGCCGTTCTGTTCTGTTCTGTTCGTACACAGGCACGGGTGTAGAATAGCTTCTGCGAGGGGAGCCCGGACGGGGACCAGTGCGCTTATCGACGTAACCAAACGGGAGAGAGCAGATAGCACAACCACAACGCGTAGCATTCATGCCGCCAAAGCGTAATTCTGCCACCAAACCCATGCCCCATAGCGATTAAGGAAGTCCTCTACTCGACTCTGGTGTGATACGCTTTCTTATGCTTTGAGGACAAACACTAAAAAAAAAAAGAAAGCGCCGTGAAAACGACGTGTTTGCAGGAATAAAATATTCCATATCAATGTCGGGACGGATTCATAACGAACGCTTTTTTGAACACTAGTGCTGCTCAGCTTAGTATATTTCTTCCATACGACGACAGATATCGTTCGTGCTATTATTGGATTGGGTTGTACAAGGTACAAACACAAACACGGGACGGCATACGTGCAAAGCCTGCCACAAATACAGCAGACACAACTTTTTAACTCAAAACCTAAGAACAATAACAGGATGCTCTAAGAGTGATCAGTCAATCGCAAACTGTGCAATGTTCCTGCTGCGATGAATGAGGTAAGCGTTCGCTTGCGGTATAGCCACGATTACTCACTTACTCACGATCATCAATATCAATGGTGCTGTGCCATCGATAGGGGATTTGTTTTTTCTCTACCAAGTCTAATTAACTTCAAAGCCGGTAGAACAAGAAAAAAACAAAACCAAAAACCGGATGAAATGCAAAACGATGAGTGGCGGACGATATCATCGTCAACATTGCTGCGCTGAGTTGTGCAGCGGAGTTTTTGACGAAGAAAAAGGCTCAACCCAACGCGCCGTGTGTCCTATCTTTAATCATAACCGGCACACTTCAGTAAACTACGAAATTATGTTTTCATCTTTATTTTTTGTCGGTTTGGATGCCGGACGAATGTTAAGTGCACATAGGTACACGGCTACACAGCGATAATACGCGTTAAATGGATAAAGTAAGAGGCTGCAGATAAAAAAAATAGCACATATGTCGTTAGGGCACATATTCAACCATATGAAATACTATAATAAGGTTATAAAATATGATAACACTCTAGATAATGCACCATAAGCCGCATATATGAGCCTCCAGCTGATGGCTCATATATGTCGACAATTGCTCACGGAATAGTCTAATCGGCAAAGATTAGATCCCTAAACGCTGACGATGCAATGGAGAGCGGAGTCATATTTGGTATTGCATTTCTGTGCCTTTTACAGATTTCTTTTACATAGCAAATAAGGAATCCTGTTAGACATGGTCGTTGGTTGAGCCATCGAAGGATATGATGATGATTGAGGCAACAGTTAAGAAACACCGGTATTAGCTTCATGGTCTATAATCGCTACCTAAACGAAGTGTTTTTAATAATAATGCCTATAGCTACAACGGCTGTCCCGGCATAACTATGCATGAGCACTAAAAATCCAGCAGTTTTTATTACATTTTGTCCATCAATGATGGCACAAAAAAAAAAACACACACAGCCACACAAAACAGAAGCGCAAAGTGCGAACGGAAAAGTGAACAAATTTAGCTCGAACGCAGATGATTCGTGATGTTTGATGCACGACCCTATCAGAAGATAGTGAGTGTAAGTTTGCCCGCAGGTGTGACCACACGAAACAATAAGAAAAATTGCAACGTAACGTGAGACATATAAGTAACAAAGAAGCGAAATATCGTTTTATTGTGTAATACCCTCTGATTCCTCCTCCGTCGGAACCTTGGCAATTTCTGGTCCCAGCGGATCAAAGCGAACGCGATGCTCCACGGCAGCATGGGCAGCATTCAGCAGTTCCGAGAAGAACCGATGCCTGCGTAATGCCAGCTCATCGCGTCCGATGGGCGTAGTGGGTGGCTCCATAATGCCACCCTCCTCCCTAAGCATTACCGTAGGAGGTTGGAGAAACGGGAGAAGAAAAGGAACATTTTAGCTATATTTTTAGAGTGAATTGTCACACAACATACAGCTGCTAACAACGCTTGAGTTACAAAGATTAATGCAGTAAACCAACGTTTGCTAATAGTTGCATGATCCCATCATTGGGTCATCCTGTAGAAAGAATCTTCAAAGCAACAACGGTTCAACAGAACGAGTACTACTAGCGTACGAAAGCGGAGAACTCGGTTTATTTAAAAAGTACTTCTATTAAGGCATGATTTGTTTTTATCATGATGTTTTGCGATGATGCAGATGAAGATTGCAGTATGAGAAAATAATAGATATAATTTTGTAATTTAAAATTAAAGGCCGTTTTGAAATTGTTTGTAACAATGATTTGGTGTTCGTTTGTATGTTGCATGATGATGATGATGATGGTGATGATGGTGATGATGGTAATAATGTTAAGTCTTTCGCGTGTAACAACAATATCATGCACGTTGGCACCTTAACATATTAATTTGAAAATGCGATCAACACTACTCTACTGTACGGTTTACTGTAGTCACATCACAAAAAAGTTTAATAAAGTATTTAAAAACAAAACTGCTACACGATGAATGTATTAACGATAATAGAGTGGCATTGGGCAAATACGTCACGTGAATAGTGAAACACTACGCGCAAGTCACATTAACAATAGAGAGAGAGAAAAAAACAAAACGCTCGACCAATTAGTTCACGAAAGGAAAAAACAAAATACCAACATCATCAAACGATCCTCGGCAAACCAGTCCGGTAGGGCTATCATGCCCGGCAGTGAGCCCCGCTTAGTGGCGTACGGTGTGCACATATCGCCCCGGGGCAACTTGGCTGGCACCGAGTCCGAAAACACCGAATCGTCATCTTCCGGCGGTGGGTACTCCGGTGGTGGAATCACCTCCGCGCTATCGTTATAGGCTACCTTCTTCTTGATCGACGACTTCGATGACGATCGCCGCGAGAGACAACTTTCGCGGAACGAAACCTGCGTCCGTATCGTGGTGTCGTCACTGTTGACCGATTCCTTGCGGCTGCTGCTGTTGTCCTCGATACCGTAAGGACTGCCCCCGCCATTGGTGGCCGTGTTCGGGATCGACTCGGATAGAGTGGACGTCGTGTCGTCGTTGTTTGACTCGCGCTCTTCGCTAGAATTTTTTGAAACCTGATCGTTGCTGTTGCAGACGGCATTTGTGGCTGTCTCCATTTCCTCTTCGTCTCGCTCGACTTCCGGCGAACCGACCGCATCCGGTGGCGAAGGCGTTAGCGAATCAACGCCTCCATCCTCTTTGTCGGGCCGCTCAACGACTTTATTCCCACCGACGGTACACAACTCGTCGCTTCGCTGGTCGTCTTTTGCACCGAAGCTTCTCGGTTCATCTTCATTATCGACGATGTCGACGGGAACGGTGGAAACCTCGACACTGCCGCCATCACCGGAGCTGCTGCTGAGCGGATTATCGTCATCACTCTTGCTATCGTCGTGTTGCTGCGGTAAGAAGCGTTTCACGTCGATTGTCTCCTCAATTGTTTCTTCGCTATTGCTTGGTTCACTTTTAAGGCGCTCAATCTTAGACGTTACAGATACAGATGCAAGCTGCTGCTGTTCACCTTCAACCTCTACCGCTTCGTCGGACGATGCTGGAGGTGGGGGCATGAAGTCAGTAGAAGGTTCCTCATCCGGATTATTGGCAGTGTGGGGTGTGGACTCATCGTCGTTCGCCTGAGATTTTTCTCCTTCCACGTTAAGTTGTAATACATTGTCGAGTTGTTCACGAACAACCGTATTTTTGTCATCCGATGGATCTTTAGTTAAAACTCGCTCGTCTGCTGCATCTAGTGAGTAAGGGCACACGGAATCAAACGCTTTGGTATCATCCAATTTGTTTTTTGCTTTTACAAACCAATATAATTTTCTTGGGAGTAATTGCAGGAAAAATGACTGGCATATTTTCGCTTAACGTTGTCCCCATTTTGATCGTTGGCAGAAAAGTGATGACGTTGACGAAAACAAAGGCGTTATGAGAATAATTTCTAGAATTCCAAATATAAACATTCTAGTAGGATTCCGATTCTAAAATGAATTTACAAATACAATTTGTCCATGAATATTCCTATACCACAGGCAAATAATGAGCGAATTCCATTCCAAGAATTGAAATACTATTCATCTGACCCACGCTTGAGAACTTCCCGAGTTCATTGTTTCTCTAAACGCAATGGCAGTGGTAAAAGTTTGGGATGCAAACATGAGCCGTAATTTTAATTATTACGCAAACTGGTACTTACAAGAACAAAAGTTTCCTTGAATTGTTTTGAATAACCCATGAAATTACTTCGAGAAAGGTACGGCTGAAGTGTAAAGTAAAACCTCAGGCAACTGGAAAGTACCCAAGCGCACACATAAACACACAAAAAGTGCTAAACCAAACATCGAGAAAAAAGGGGACAACGTTAGGAAGGCTGACAACGACTAATGCCTGGGTCGGGGGGTTAGCTTATGAGCGTGTGCTGTCATGTACAGTAAAGTGCCCCACAAATTATGCGTCATTTTTCCGTTTCAATTGCCCCGGTTTCTTTGATCCTTACCATCTTGTGCCGCCGGTTGTTGCTCCTGTTCTCCAGCACACGATAAATCCACGTTCGTAGTAGACGGTGGAGCAGGAGCGATGCTAACCTCATTCGCGGTTTCCCGCGGCGATGGATTAGAAGGCGATTTGGGCAGGGTTGTGATTACATTTTCACTCATAGGATTTTCGCATTCAGCATCACCATCCAACGCTTTAATAGTTTGCTCTTTTCCCTCCTGCTCTTCGATCAGCTCACCGATGGTGGTTGGAATTTCTTGTGGTGTATTGGTCGCATCTCCGGTCGAATCAGCATCGGTAGATTCGTTGGGAAGCTTAGCCTCAATCTCCGTAATCGCACCGGACGATAGTGCCGACTGATCATCAGTTTGTCCCCGGTCGGTACTGGAAAGCGTCTTGCTAGCCGGTGAGGACGAAGCTGATCCAGTCGCGACGGGCTGCATAACATCGGCAGCGTTGTCTTCCGTGGCTTTTTCATCGGCATCGACAGGATTCGAATGGTCAGGTGATTTTTCAACATCCGACGGACCGGTCGCTACCGGTTGCGTGTCCAACGGTGATGATGGTGAAGCATCATCTCGCTGAGTGTCGAGTGCGGAACCCGCCACTTCCGTTTCTTTCGGTTCCGGCGAGGACCCATTTAGCACGGCTGTCGTGGCAGCCGAACAGCCTGAATACGATTGTAGATTATCGGAATTTTCAATTATTTCTATCTTGATTTCCTCGTCATCCTGTGAGAGGTTGTCCACAGCCGAAATTTTACAGGCACTGGAGTTCGTTTCATTCTGCTGCTTCTCTTCCTCCTCGTGCGAATCTTCCGAATCCGACAGCTTATCGCTTCCGCCCTTACCATCGGATTTGGATTTTTCCTTCGGTTTTGGAGATTTCGGATTTACGCAACGGCAACAGGAAAACATGCTGATATCTGGGATTTTTGTTTCACTTTCAGATCCAATTGTTCCTTCTGCAAAACGGTGTTGCTTCCTCTGCTTAATCTAACGCCAAACTTTCAAAAGCACTATTATATAATTGATAAAAACCGAACGTCACACTGGGAGCTAACTCTAACGTGCCAACAATGAACCAACAAACATCACAGCTGATGCTTCACAAAACCGACGACGGATGCTAATTTCGGTTCATTTTTATCACGCACAGATATTCACAGAACATTCGAACAGTTACACTTCGCCTAGAAGCAGATATTTTCTCACAGTGAGCCTTTGAAAATGTAGCAAATATCAACACAAATCTCTGAACTTACAAGCAAGCATAATAACGAAAAACTAATTATAAGCCATTAATCGGAATGGGAAATGAAAGCAAAACATACATTTCAACAATATCGCGTTTTCCACAATATATGACCGCGAATATATGTACAATAAAATCCTAAGGGCAGCGCTTGGACGGAAGGCGTGCCGTGTCGCTAATGGCATCAAGCAATCACCCACGGATGTTATTTGTTTGCTCTTTGCGGAGGGGCTAAAAATGAAAAAATGTCCTTGTGAACCGTAGTTTCTTCGTACGGTAACAGCCCCGTGTGTTGAGGAGAGTGTGAAGAGCATCCAAAGGCGATATTAATCGCTTCACCAATCGAATCTCCCTGTCTGCCATCTTGAAGGCCCTCTCGCTCCCATTGCACCGGTAATGGCAGCAACCATGTTTATTACTAATCCTTGCCGTATCCTTACACCGATTACCCTTCGTTAACCGCACCGACCGGGAGTTATTATGTTCCGGGAGGATGAAAATATAGCCACGGTATAGTTCGGGAAGCACATTGGAGAAAAGGGATCGTAGAGGTAGAGGGCCTCCGTGCGTGTTGGTGTGTGTGTGTGTGTATGCACGGCAAAAGTAACTTTTACGGTAAACAAGCGAAACTAGGTCACACATTAGTGCGATAAACCCTTACATGAAAAAAAAAGATGCAAACGTTCGGGAATCATAAAGGGGAGCCGGGAACAAGAAGCTTACGTGCAAACTTTTCATTTGCTAAGCTGTTGTTCATTGTGGGTGGTTGGGGATGAGTTCAAACAGAAAATGATCACTTTTAATCATATTGGTCAATATTTAATGAGTATTGTTTGCTACACTGTTGCTCTAGCGTTTTTATTTAAAAAAAAACCTTATCCTTAAGGAGTTACTGCTGTGCACCATAGCAACGTGAGCGAAAACTTGGATCTATTTGACACAAACGGTTAATGTGTAATGTGGTAGTTGTACATTGCACATATTGCGCATATTTTAACAAAGTTATGGGAAAAATATATCTGTATATTTTGTTAAGTAAAATAAGAGTAATTAACCTCGTGCTATTGATCAAATAATAGTACCAAACAATAGTGACCATATTTGAGCCACTTTTTTGTAATATATTTTTAAATCAATCAAACAATTCATAAATAAAACCGATATTATGTTCATATTTGCTACACTTTAAGCCAACAATACTGTTCCACTGGAAAAATAATTCTGTTCAATTCCACACTGGCGGGGTAAGCAATAGGCTATCCCCTAGGCAAACGGTAAACTTCGGTATCCAAAGCATAACGAATGAAGCCTCCACTCCGATCCTTTTCCAGTACGAGCTGGATGCTGCTGCATAATTGAAAAGAATATGATGCAGCGCGATAGCGTGTAGAAGATTTGCAGCAACCTAAACCTTTCCCGGCAGAAGCATCTCCAAACGGGTAACAGCGAACGCGCACAACACCAGCACCCGCGAGCATACGGACGCACGCACTACTGCCGAGCAACCGGGTGTGGCGGCACATTTTTTGGAAACACACTCACATCCTCACACCAGCAGCAAAAAGCAAACGACCAACGGTTGCATGGCCGGAGCAGCGTTAGTCCAACCGCACGACACGGTTGTTCGATTCACAGCAGTAAAAGTAAACCCAACCTCCACCGCCGATAACGAACCTCACGCGGATTGTCATTCGTTCGATACACTTTGCCTTATTAGCGTAAAAAAAAGGTGAAATTCAATTCCCTGCAGGATACCACGCACATTTCACTGCCACACAGAAGCACTGAAGATAATGGCCCCAACGCCGTGCGAACAGCGGTGCGCTACCGATCGATTCAAAACGCCAGCCTCGACTAGAATGGACGTGAGCAGGTTGGAATCTGCGACACGGCACAATGCTTGGCCTATGCTGGAGAAGATGGGCCACAATCGGGTTGACGTAACTTTTTCCGGGAGCAACCGAGCTTCTCCCCGTGTTTCGTGATAATCGTCGGCTGCATTTCCCCAAGCTGATGGATATTATGCCACCCATACGCTTCCCCACCCGAGCTGTAGCCCCTGGCCACATCCAGTGAGAGCCGTTTCCGCTCTTCGTATGTTCTCATCTACTTTCAGATAACGCTCAGCACGTGCTGCAGCGGAGTCATCTAATGGGAGAGCATTTTCAGAATCATCCTCTTGATCGTGGAAAACGGTGATGCTGTGGATTTTCCACTCGCTCCACGCGTGAAGCGGATCCGAACCACTTTCATTCAATGGTCGGCGAGATACATTCCCCTCGTAGTAGAGTATTGTACTGAATGACAATGAATTTCGCGAACATATCACTTGTTGGGGCCATCGCGTGCATAATTTTCGTTTTCAGTTTACAGCTGCTGGTACGATAAGGTAAACGGTTTGGTAAGGTTGGTTGATTGTCTTAGTGCTTTATGCCAATTAACATTATATTCGTTTACTCCTCTGCAATTCCAAAAATAAATCGTTATTATTTTCACGTTTATGACAAAACGTGCGTTCATGTGATGCTTTGAGAAAATAATAAACAATATCTTTCCAAACGACACACGATGAAGGAAAGAAAACACCCCGAATCTATCCTCTGTGGGTGTGTGTGTGATTTTTTGTGCCATAGTGCGCATACTCCGAGCGATTGTAGCGTTCGTGTATTCGTATTTTTCCCCACCACAAGCGCGATGTGAGTTCATGGAGTTAAGATTTCTGGTCAAAAATGGTTTCTTCTCCAACATCCGCTGCAAATCACACGGGAAGAGAAAGTGTTGATGACACCTTGGCGTAGGACAATACACTTTTCCACATTCGCTCGATGTTATGAAAGTGAAAAGTAGCTACGGTTGACGGGTAATTATTGTTCGGTGTTGGTAACGAATATGAAGTTCTGTAAATTTCTAATAATTTTTTTTAACAAATCCCTGAGAATGGCAGTAAGTACAGTTCTGCAAATTATTCATTGCAATACCAACATGATCACGAAAACCGACAATTCGTCGACACATTTTTAGGGCACGACGAACCACGTACTCCAACATGCACCACATTAACGATATAGAGTATTTCCTTAGTATAAACGAAAATTCCATTTGACTTTCAAGAACTGGCTTCGATCAGTAGTGTTCTTTACTGTTGGAAGAGCATTTCCAAGTTTGAAATGAATTATTAAGATGTAAGACATGCATTTATCGTCTGATTTGATTTAATATTGCTCCTTAAAAGGAGCATTTTTTTGCTTCCCGCTTTACCTAATAGTATACATAACAAGTACACACAAAATGGTCAAAGGGATCCTACTTGTAGATCGGTACAATATTTTGAAACATCATATTTATGTTCACTCAAATATTCACAAGTTTTGTTGTGTTCAAACGAGATAAAAAATATTCAACTAAAATATGATAAAAAAAATTGAACATTTTTGGCGGATTGCTAGCCAAACAACATGTATATCCAGGCTCATCTTAACACAGACCTACCTCACCCCAAACATATCTTAGTGGAAATATTTTTGTGTGTGCAGGTAGAGTGTGAAGTATACGTACCAGACGTAATTAATATATGCCAATAACACGTCCCATCATTGCAATAATAACATGAACGCCGAACGGCCGCACATCATTTACAAATAAACCAGAAATAGTGAAACATCACATTGAAGACATGTTTTGATGTCTAAGCAATAACATTTCAATGATCAATGCAATGATCATCATATCGTGTTAAAAAATAAATAAAAAATGACATAATATTAGCTTTTGTATTAGATACTAGGGTTAGTCTCGCATATCGGGCATTTGAACGGCATACACATGGTCAGTTTTGAGATCGTTGGCTGTGTTCTAGAAATTGGTTGAATCTTTTAATGAAGCTCGTACGGCGTTTGCACTGCATGCACAGGAAGCATGCTCTACCCCCAACTGGAATCCAACCGGGGCGCCGACGTAAGTGTAGAGCAGGAAAACTGATATCGTTATTCAGACAGAACCGAACCCTTACACTGCCTCTCCATCCTCTTCCGGATTCCCCCATCCGATGAAGTGATCTTTCATGGGCCCCGAAACAGAATGGAAACAAGAAACAAACAGAATCGCTCACAGACTGCTAACCACAAACGGTACGATGTTTCTGAATACTGTTGAATTAAACATGTTCCATGCGTTGGTTGCGCTTGGTGCGTGGCGCACAGAGAAAGTGAACCTTTCGCGATGATTTTCTTCCGTATTTTTGAGCACTATTTTAATCCCAACACCGCCTTAAACAAGATAAAAATCATAATTTACTGATTATTGCATAGACGCTGGGCGTCGAACAGTTTTTTGTAGCGTGATGGAGTGATCATGCCCTTTTAAGGAAGGCTTTTTCAACGGCTCCCCGTACGTGTGTACATATACAGAAAAGGGGGCCAACAACGATCAATGCCGTACATGCAGGTAAAGCAGGCAAGGGATAAAGCCTTTGGTCTTCCTTATCTTACTCTACACAACGACGAATGTGACTTACTGCTACCAGTAATGTGTGTAACACGTAACCGCAAACTGATGATGGTGCTTTATTGCATGTGTTGTTTCCAGTGTCATTTTTCTCAGCAACTATTGGGCAAAACAGTGCATGTTTTACTAGGCAAATGTTTTCGCACAACAGAATCATCCATAAGCAAAATAATCATTGTGAATGACTCATTCACGTCGAAACAAACGAGTAGAATTTTATCGTTTCTCTCACCGAGATCTATTTTCAGCTATTTCCTTTTGAGGCGAGTGCTTTCGCAATCAACTCATCGAATTCTACTCAGTATCGATAGATAACAAACACACCCTGCGTTAGATGATTGTGGCAGGACCGGTATCTTATTGCACACGAAACGCTGCTCACGCATACTACTTCGGTGCGTGTATTCATAGAACAATGTCGGTTGGAAAATCACCACCTGTAAATCGTATGATCAACTCCAATTGCAGCTGTTTCAGGATTGCAGAAGACTGCAGTAGCACTTTCTTAACACACCTATATTACGATGATTTGCTTGAACGTGTTACTTTGTTGCATATCCTTTGCACCGAGTGTTCCTACTCGTTCAACGCTATGACGAATCAACCGTTTGATCCGTTCCCTTTGTGATTCATTGAGCATTAAAGCTAATGATTGCTCATCCGCATCCGACATACCCGTCGGTATGCCGAGATTATTACTCGTTACGAAGGCATTTTTGTTCAAGTGATCTGCTATTTGAAAAACACATATAATTATGTTTCGGATCAAAATCGTCATTAAAAAAAAAGCCGTAGCCGGCCGTCAAAACAAAAAACTCCTGCCAGGGGGCAATGGCCTTCCCAAACGCCCGTGTAACCAAACTGGTGTATGCATTTCCTTGCGTTTTGTAAAGTTTATCAATTTAACTACATTACTATTCCAAGTTGATGAAAGTAAAATGATTATTTCTTACCAGTTGGAGTCACTAAATTGAGGAAACAAGATTTACGGGTTTCACTGTTTGCACTACACACACACATACACTAGTGATGGGAGATGGATGCAGGATGTGACATTTTATTCCGATCCCAAAGATTGATTCGATCCGATCCAGATGATAAACTGTACACCCGAACCTGGACCGAAGGGTTTAATTCCATTACTTTTTAAACGACACAATTGCTGCGGTAAAGTGTAAAAATCATCTTGAAGCGCTATCAAGTTTAGGCAAGCATCAATGCAATGTCGATCGTTTATTTTTGGTACAAGAAGTCAAATCCGAGCGGGGTCTAAACCATCAAACATAACATTAAAAAAAAAACTTACCGTTTCTGAAGTTTAACGAAAAAATATTGAAACTAATTAATATTCCTATGTATTCTCTGTAACTTTTCTGGTAATGTCCTTTTTGGCAAATTTTCAAAATTAATTATGTTCTATTCCTATAAAATAAGCTTCCTTTGGCAGATTGAAAGTATAGTAATCCTAGGATGGTAGTTGGTCCCAAAAGATAGATAGTACGATCGAGTTCATCAACAGATATTTCTTCACACATGGACATGAATTCAAAATTTTTTGTAATAATTGTCCAACCGAAGTCCAACCAAGCTTTATTAGGTCGACAGTTTTGAGTAACATAATTAATTAGTTTGCAATTTTTAAAACGATGATTTTTCCGACCCTGTCATTAAAAGTTTTATGTATTTTACCGTCTCAAGTACATGCAGGATTGTATTAAGAGAAATTATTTCCTAGTTGGATCGAATTGCTTACCCAACTATGGATAATTTATCAAGATTATAAGAGTCGATCCCTAATGGCTAAAACAACATTTGAAATTACCTACAACCTTTGTTTTTGCTGCAACTTAGACTAATCGTGCCAATGTGGAGTAGTGAAAATCATCTTATATGTACATTATTTCTATCGTATGTAGACATTTAGTTATAGAACGGATTATATGTAACCCAATGTGCTCGCTTTTGATCCTTTTCGCTTTCATGAGTGGTGAAAATCGATTTATAAACGGCAGAAGCTTTCGGATCTTTAGCAACGCTGTATTCATCCTTTGATTTCTTGAAAACCGGATCTTCTCCAATTTTGTCGCTAATCAGGGCACGCTTGTTTGGAATCATAGGCTTGCTGGTTCCTTTACTGCTTCCCTCACCGTTAGACTTTGCAGATGATGATTCGATTTTTTTATCGGTTACTCTCGAACCACCGACGTTTCCTGATTCAACCTTTTCTTTTGTACCAGATGATTCTCCTGCTGATGCAGACACGTCAGAAGAAGTTACAGTTGACGAAACAATGTTTGATTTGTTCTTTTTGTCTGATTTTGCTTTCTTTGCTGCTTTCGCAAGAGCATTCCGCGCTTCCATTTTCACACGCATTTGTTCTACTTCCTCTTCAGTCCCGTTTAGAATAACGATGTCGTCGTCACTATACGGTGTCTGGCACTGTAATAGGATGACAAAAGTTCTATTATTTATGATCCATAAAAGTATTGCGGATATTTGTACTTACAACAGAGCAAACTTTGTCCTTCACTTCCTTCAGTGCTCTCTCTGAAAACACACATCCACACGTCCACAAAGCAACAAACCGAAATTGACCACTCATTTCGAGACCAATCAATGCGCAGATGTACGGTGAACTCTTGTCATCTTTGGTTTCATCGTAGGCTGGGTTTGTTGTTAAATTCAGATTCTTGATATCTTTCAGGGATTTGATGTGGCCACATGAATCAGTCATCTTCTCCTTGTCCAGCAGTGCTTCGATAATGTTTTGCTTTGAGTACAGTCTACCCAAACCGCACATTACTACCGGCTGTTGTAATCTTTGCTGAGTCAATGCGCAATGCTTCCAGCGGAACTGCCTTTCTGCGTCCTTGTCTTTCTGTAAAAATTATCCGAGCAACATTTGTACCCCTTAATTATGTAGAATATTTGTCACGTACAAACCTGTTCGGGTTTTTTCTTCAGACGCACTAGCTCATCACGGCGAGGAATAGTTCCGCCATCACATCCCATCTTGTATAGATGCTCTAAAACTGTGAAAAATCTAATAAATGGAACAAAAGTGGGAAAGTTATGTTTGTTTTCAATGTACGGCGATATTTCTGTTGTTTGACATTCTTCATCCGTCAAAGTTAGCTTTCAGCCTAGCAATGCAAGTAAAATAGAAAGAAAACCAGAGTCAAGGTGAATGGACACATGTTTTTGATTTAAGTATTTAACATAAATTTAAAATCAAATTAATTGTATGAGCACATTTGCAAGATAATACACATCATCTGAGCAATGTAAACAATACAATCGAAATGAATAAAAATTACAAATTATTTTCATACTATAGATGGTGCTAGCCTATGGGGGTTTGAGTGTCAGATCGTGTATGTTGTCAAAAAGGCGCGGTATTTTTCCATATCATAAACAAGAAGTTTCACGGCGTCGACAAATTTAAGCAGTTACCGGTGGTGATTGAAACAATTTTAGCAAAAATGCAACCCTTCTGTCGTAGATCGATCGTAAACGGTGCCCAGTTGAAAAGACATGTAGGTCAACAGGTCAGCATACATTTGAATGTGGATCGAGCCGAAGATGGCTGCAAATCGTTTGTCGCAAAGTCGACGGACGGTGTAAACGTTAACGTAGTGCTATCGGAGCCACTGAATGGCGTTTGCACGGGATGGGTCGAAGTGATTGGAATTAGCGCCCCCAACGACACGGTACGCGGTAAAGAGGTACGTAGGCCATTGAGTGAATGACGATTCTCTAGAACAATCCAAGCTTATGCTTGTTTACTTCCAGATAATCACATACTTCAACAGTGGAAACGATGAAAAAATGCAGGATTTTGATGTGGATGGACATAACATGCTGTGCACGCTCTTGTCGGTATGCAAAGAGCCATTGTACTTAGGGCCACAAATGTAATGCTAACCATAATATATGCGATATAAATTAAGCTAACACGATGTGTTTTGATGTGTCACCTCAGTTGTGCTTTACTATTTGTGATTATTCGTTTAGTTGAAGTGTAACTTCTAGTAGCAACCGCATCATTCGCCCGCATTCCAACAGCACTCCATAACAGATAGGAAAACATTCAACCGCAAACCCTACGAACGTATCGTTGTTAATCGCTCCTTTGGATAGGTATAGGAGAAAAGCTTCGGTTTCCCGCCATATATACCACGGCAGCATCAGTGTGATTGTGGCAACAATTTTCCACACCAGGAACGTTGCCTCTTTCAGCAGATTGACGGGTTCGATCGATTGTAGAAGTGTGTCCCAGATCGTACGCATCGTCAAATTGCGCTTGTCTATTTCGTGCTCAATAATCCGCTTTAGAAAGTCTATTTTATCCAAGGGGCTACCCTTGATGGACCGGAATGCGCACAGGAAGTTTCCGCTGACGTATACAACGGAGATGAACAGTGCTGAAAGCAGCTGGCTCATGCCTGTGTACTGTTTCCGGTCAATATCCGGCGATTCGAGTGGATCGTGCTGATAGATGAACTCATTCCAGCGGTAATGTACGAAAGAAACGATGTAATTCCACAGCCTCGGGACGTAGTAGGGTTTCTGTAACACATTGTCGAACAGCGGTTCCGCCCGCTCTAGATATCCGTTTGATGGGATGTACTTTAGGTTACGTTTTTCCGCTTCGTTCAGCAGCTTCAAATCGATCGTGTACAACAGATAGTGGGAGGTAATGCGTTTGTCAATGCTGCATTCATTGGCCGTTTCGCTGCACTCGCTAACCAAGGGAATGCAAACTATTTGCCATGGAAGATCTGGCTTTGAATTCGTTATCAACGGGTCTTTGAGGGTTGTGTTTGCAGTTGCTTTGGCGATGTTTTGTAAACACATCAGTTCCTTCATAGGTCCTCCCCGTTGTATGGTTGGTGCCAGTATTATATGATCCTCTGCTCTGGAAATCCTGCCAATTGGATGTATGAACAAGTGAAATAACGACTCCTGCGTGGCAATAAATCATTCACACAGCCATACCCTTTTAGCCACGAATATTTGCTCCAGCAAGACATAAAAGGTAGTATAATTTGCGGCAAGCAAAGGCGCATATGTCCGCTGCTGCAGTCGGTGATATGACGTAAAAATTCGTCTCTCAGCTTTACAATATCAATTTCTCCTAGCGGAACGGAAAGGAATAACACAACAAAACACATACACATTGAACGATAGCGAGATTTGGCGGTTAGCGAAGTTCACGTGTGGTCAATCGCGCGAAATACCTTCCACTTCCATCAACACACATAACACCTCCGGGTTTCGGGATCGGTCGACGAAACTTTTAATACCGTGTATGTTCGTACGCTTCAGCCAAGGATAGCGCCTGAAGAGGATAATCAACCAGAGCTGTCGGGAAAGGGCGACGGCTGCAATGGTTGCAACGGTGCACGGGGAAGGTTTTCGAAAATTACACAGCACTATTCCATTTGTAGCACCAAGCTTACTTACTTGTGTAACTTATGAAGAAAAATGGTAAAAGAACGAAGAAAAGTACCACTAATATGATGGTATTCATCGCTGCCCGAGCTACCGTTGCGTTTGTCCACATGGTTTGGAGCGCAAAAGTTTTGGTGCGTGTTCTTCCAGCTGCAGGACGTAAAAATTATGAAACATCAATCGGCTCCAGGCACCGTTCGGGTACACGGCGATCGAGTTTAACGCAACGTAAACAATCGCATTGCTTGTTGATGTTCGCAATGCTTATCAATGTTTTTTTTTATGATGATTTTCCTTTTCATACCAATACGTTCAACTATCGTTAGCTTTACTCGTAGCGCAGACGAGAACAAAAAAATGGCAAACGTATGGGTTTTTTGCAATTAAATTTCAATGAAACAATGCTTGTCTGAATGTTTCGCGTCTAGTCAGTGTTGTTTTCTTTAAATAGAATACTTTTTATATAAAATCTTAACTCAATCTGTTTCTGTGTGAGTCCTGGGGCATGACTTATTAGTAAACTTTTTTTCATTACAGTTGAAATCACAAGCAATACTTACAAAATTCAATATTCTAAAACCACAAATAAAATCCTTTGATTCTTATTATTGTAGTTATTTGTTTTTATTGCACAATTGAACGTTAGTAAGCTTCATTACGCCATTAAACATCTGCGGGTATTCTTCGGGTATTCGTATTCTACACCGTGCAGAAAAAAAATCCAAAATCGGGCACAGTGTTGGGCTCCATAAAACTTAGTCCATAAAACTTATTAAAATATGATTTTAATACAATCTCTGGTAAAATGTTAAATTTTTCGTGCTTGTTTGACTAACAATTCGACCCTTTCCTGAACGAACGTTTCAGAAAAAACACCCTTATTTAAGTTTAATCAACTAGTCCATGAACCGATCTATCAACTAGTTAACGGACATAAGACCAAATAACTATTTTCGCATCTCTTCCCATTTAGCTGGAAGGATTGTTGCCCCCCATTGCCATCGTTTGCTCGGTCAACTCGTTCTCTCTAATGCCGTACATGCCGGCCATGAGCACACCGTGCATGAAGGCACTCGAGGGGTTTACATCCACCGGGGCTATTAACGGGCCACGGTCGCCCTCATACACGAACGGTAGGCGCAGAATCCAGTAAGAACTTTGCGTTAGCTTGATCGGTTCCGTCATGCCCGTCGTGAAAGTGATACTGTTTTGCATATTGTTCTGAAACATCTTCACCTTCGGATCGACAATAACGTTCACCGGCGCCTTCGGTGTAATGATGTGTACGCGCATTAGCTGCGCCGTGTTGTTCATCTTCCGGCACGGGCAGGGAAAGTAGATGGGCATATCGTTAAACGCCACCTTGCTGCCACTGTCGCGCACGATTTCGGAGCTACTGCGCAGAATGCTATCAGGTGCATTCATAAAAAACCGATGTCCACGCAGACACTCGTACTCGACGCCGATGAATATTTTTAGCTTAAAAGTCTTGTTCTGTTCGTAGCCTTTCGATGCGTGTGCGTTGCCCTTCTTGCGGTTACGTATTTTTTCGTATGAAGCGGCCCAACACTGTGCATGCTCCAAGCGGACGCTCACGTCCCACGGTAGCAGAAAGTTGGAACCGGATAGGAACCCACTCTGCACATGTTCCGGCAGTCCGGTGTTGTGCGTGTAGATCGAACTCGATCCGAAGCACACCAGCGACCAGGATGGGAACCGTGGCAGCAGTCCAGCCGGGCTGGCAGCATGTAGCATACGCGG
>JXXA01016876.1:0-11062 GCA_000956255.1 Anopheles punctulatus
AAATTATTTGCACTTTCTACACCATACCGACTCGCCGAGACATTTTACGTTATTCACAACGATGAACAGTAAATAATTGAGAGAGAAAATTGCTTCTTCCATGGTCGAAATGTCGCGTAGAGATGGTTTTAAAACGGATATATGCTGCATAAGTAGGTGGTTTTGATATTTTTCTCATGAAAGACGGTGATGGAACAATCTTATTATTTCATGAATAATACCGACTAATACTTATTTTCCGAAACACAAGGTTGATGTCAACAACATTTTGTTTTTTGTTGATCTTGTGTAACGTAATCCAGCGGCATTCAGTATTCAAAAACATGTGCAAATTAGCAAAATCGACGATTATTTTTAATTATTCACGGCGTTGGCGTTTTGATTGCGGCTGAATTATTGTTTCACTCGATTTCATTGTAAATATTTCCACCAAACCATTCAAAATCGCTTCCTTGCAACTTTGCACGTGATCAATTAATAGTTCATTTTAGCGTTAAAAGCCAACGTTTACGAGCGCACAATGCAAGTTATACATGTTTTTTTATTTTTATTTTTCTGGTGAGTGGCACGGTAAAATATTCATCGCACGGTGCGCTATTGTTTAGCCCTAATCGGTATTTTACACTAAGCGAAATTCGATCCCCCCTTTATGCAAAATATTCTGCTATTACTAATGCATTTATAATAGCAGTCGCGTGGTGGGACGCAATGCGAAACGAGCAACTATAAAATGGCCCCCAAAGAACTCCTGTTTTGGTTCCCAACGACACCCAGAAGCGGTAAAGGGCATGCGTAAATTCAGGATACCGGGTTGTGGTGAGTTTTAAATTTCCACACAATGCACATCGTGCTATTCAATACATACACCCAAACAGAGAGCTCATACCTTCCATTAGCGAAGCTACTGAACCACAGCAGGAAACAACGGGTCCTTTGGCAGAAGCGCACAGTGGTAGTGTGCATTGTGGTCACGCTATCTATGGTGGTTTTATGTACATACATGCATACAAACTCCTTTGTTTAGTTTAACACGCAATTGCGGAAGCTAAATTGCCACAAGGATGCAGCTGGGAGTGCAACTGCCACAAATGGAATATTTATAATTCACAGCTAATTGTTACTCAATTGGGCGTGTTTTGAAGCGTTTCGAAATGCCCAGCCGAACCCATTTCAAATAATAACGCCAAAAAGTACTGGACGGGGGAGTTTACCGAATGTTCTCGATCCTGGGCTGGACAGTTACCTGAAAGGAGAACAAAAAAGAGGAATCGAGCGTTACTAAGATAGTCAATATTATTTGATGGATATTTTTTTAAATATGTGAAATTAAAAAAAGGTGCCTACTGACAACATTGCGCTGCCAGTGTGCATGAATCCATTCACAACAGAGGCCTGATCGCTTGATGCAACGTGCATTGGATGGACGAGGACGTGGATGTCGTGCTAAAATGATGCTTCTTCTAAACCTTGCTCATTATCATCCATTTAGAGCACGCATTCCTAAGCAATTCTTAGTATACATAAATGAGTCCGGACAAAATTCTCGTTACAGCAAATCTAAGCTACGCAATGTTAATCCGTGACTATTCCTTACAACTCCACATATGCATCCGCGCTTTATGCAACGGTGCACCGGGGATCGTTTATGTGGGTAATTAATCTACCTTAAATGGGAAACAATTAGTAGATGAGCTTACCAAGGATGCTCACAATTTCCATCCGTTGATGAGACTGTTCCGTCTACCCATGAACTCTGAGGAATATACATACAATGTTTCGGTTCTAAGAAACCGTTCTAACCCTCCTAAGATCGTAGGAAAAGTTAGGTATATTGGTTGTAAATTGGAAACACAGGTATTTAATTACATTAAATATCAAAACGCACGCCCAGAAGCACAGAACAACTACACGTACGAGGCACGCTGTCGTTTGAACTCAATTGAAGGGATTCGTTTGAAGCGTAAAGTGTTTCGCTTATGTTCAGTGCCTTCCGGAATCGGCAGAATTTCCGGCAGCAACACCGTGTTCCTTTCTCGATCCATTTTAAACTAATGCGAACACCGACTGGAGTGATGAATGGCCAGGATGATTTTGGCCAGAGAACCATAGCACAAATGATCCAAAACGCGATGCAGCACTTTGTGGCGTTCGCCAAAATTTTCACCCGATCCTTAGACGATGATGAAAGTTGAGAAACTACTAACCTAGTTTCCTACCAGCAGTCCGATGCGATTCCATTCGCTATGTGAAAACAAATAGCTTAGTTATCGTGGCTACATCCTGCCTGTGAAACTCGACTAATAATCTTACGCTTTACCGAGAAACTTCCACCAACGGGCTGATTCGTAACATTATTAATGAGGTGCGGTGGTGATAGTGAATAGTGAAGTAAGGCTTGGTTTTTAGCCACAAAAGTTGTGTGCCATTGCAGCTGTGAGGCATTTTTGAATGGTGCAAAAATTAAAACAAAAAAAAAATCTGAATAAATTTTCAAAATCATGATTCAACGGAATCAATATTTCACCAAGTATCAGCCAACAAAAACTGTTCAAAAATAACAACGAAAAAAACAACACGTCTTTTCTCACCATCCATCAGCAATATCTACCAAATGAAAGCTCGGCTCGAAAAAAAACGATAGAGTGCCGAAAGATGGATGATGTACACTTGCCCTGCCATCAAGAGGCATTACGTGGAGAGTTAATACCAGCACATCAACGTCACAGCGTCCCTGTGTGTCTTGCGGTCGCTCGTCTCGTATGCACAAAGGCCAGTGGAAACCCTCACGGGAACGCGCGTTTTCCCGTGGCCTTGTTCAATTCTTCGCATTCGCTCTCAATTTACTCCGGGCGTCTTGCGGCGGTTTGTCCAACGCGCAAGGATTTTGCAATATCCTTGCGAGACACTTTTGGAAGAACCCATTCCCATCGTCCAGTGTCCGACGCAAAGACGGCACGAAGTCTGATCGCTTTGTACCGCGGACAGAGATCCTTCCGGCAGGGTCCTTCAACGACGCTCTACTCTTGGCGGAACGCGCTGTACAACTTGGAGAGATTTCCTCGGCATGACAGGACATCCTACGCCACAGCACACACACACACACACATACACATACACACACATTTGCCGGATTTCCCTTCACCTTCCGCCCCCGATGCGAACTCATTGTCCCGTTCGGTTGCCGCCTGCCGGTTATTGTTCCGTTTCGGTTACGAGCCGTCGACGGTGCGCTACCCGATGCTACTTGACGCTTTCGCTCTTTTGATGGATGTCGTATTTAGTGAACCGACGGCACACACACATACGCACACACGGCGGCATCGTCCAAAAACGCTGTGATTGCCTTCAAGATGAGGCGAAATAATGCATGGTAACGAAACCATAACAACAAGACGGAAAACAGCACAATCATGCACAGAATCTGCGGACGGACGGACGGACGAACGCCGAAACAAATGCTTCCTTTTCTGCTTATCTCGTCTGCGGTTGGGAGCTAGCTTCCGGATGTAATGAAATGGTCACACTGGTGTTCCGATTGTCCTTGGACAGGAAATAGAACCTAGATAACTGCATGGTAATATGCATTTTTTAAGCTCTTCGCTATCCAATGGCTCAATTTATGAAAGCAGTAAGGATGACGATGGTTTTGGAGTCCTTTTTTTACCATCATGATACCTCCGTGTTCAGTGCATCCGCAGGGGAAGGAAGCGACAAGAAAACAACATGGCTATATATTTTGCGCAGGATATTTAATATGCAACGGCGAAAGTTTACTCACAGGAAGGGAGCGTATGATGCAATCCTGCACTATACAAACTTCTTGAAGAAGAATGCGTTCGTTTTTTCATTTTTCTCTAGGTTTATCTAGAAGAAATGTTAGCTCACCATTCGTTCCATTTTCAGAACATGCTGAGCTCAAAATGGAGGTGAAAAAAAGGCTTGACTTGACGCGTCAAATTTGACGTAATACAAATTTCATACATCAATGAATGAATAGTTCTATGAGAGGCAGCACGAAATGCCAAAGAAAAAAAAAACAATCTAACGACATGTGCATACACTTCACCGCACAACGATATGCTCAATTGATTTGCACAGCGTGCAAATAAAAGTCCAAAACAGTTGTTTCATCGGTACCCCATTCTTGCCGTAAAACGCGCAAAAAACCAAAGGCTACCTGGTTCTATAAACGCTTTTTGCTAGCTGTTGTTGTTGTTACAAAAACGAAGGCTCTTTCGGGGAGTTGTTTTAGCACACTTTGACTTCCGGTCGTCCTAGTCTCGGCTAGTCCAATCCGTTCGTTCCCTTGGGGGTTGCATGTTATTGTTAGGTTTTGTTTGTTTGTTTCGTATATACATTTTCCTGCTTATTGGGGGCTAACAAGGTGTGGCCGGCCGGTTAAAGGTGGTTGCAGCACAACACTACAAACTCGTTTCAAGCATTTACACATGTTGCCACTATTGGAAGGAGAATTCGAAAGCGAAAGGGTCAAACCCATAAGCTTGGAATATCGAAACTCAACTAGTGTTTACCGAGCTGAAGATCCCTTGGCAAATGGGTTTAGATGGAATACTGAAACACTATTTTTTGTAGGAATTTAGTTTCAGTTTTGTTACTCTACTTTTACCATAGCGTCGCGTGGTTGGTACGGTTGCGCATCTTTACTGAAAACGCCCAATCGGATTTAGGATCCGAGAAGTACGCAATTTAAAAGGAAGTCAGAATGTCTCTTTTCCAAGCGAATGAAAATAAAATCGGCAGCCAAGCAACAAAACTGTACGACATTATAAGGCAAATGTGGGTAGCAAATGAAGGAACCAACCAACCAACCGCCCAGCGAGAGAGCACAAATCTACCTCAATTCGGCACATCGCAAAACCTACCCACCTACCTAAAGGCAAAGATCTTGCCGGATCTGTTCAATTGATTTATGTTCGGCAACGTAACGACTAGGCCTACTCGGCGCAGGTATTAGTGTCCCCTACTTGCAATTTTTCCGGACCCTTTGCAGCGCACGCTTACCGACTTCAGCTTGCCACCGAGGGAAGGGAACATAATTTCATTCGCTGTGCGAGCCAGCTAAATAAACCACTTACAACCCCTACCTGAGAGGACCTGACGGCCAACAGCCCCGAACGAAGCACGAAACGGTCGTTGACGTTCTACGATGATGATGGTGATGGCGAAACAAAATGCTGAAATGTTTTCGGGGTTCCGCAAACGCCTGGAATGGCAACACAAAGGCTGGCGGATTGTTCGGCCCCCAACACAACCTTCCGCCACTTCAGGATGCATGCTTGTGTGCGTTTGTAGAAATGGCCAATTGTTGAGCGCTTGGGGGAAGGACAATGCAGAAACGACCTTTTTTTCCTCCGGGGGAAAATATGAACTAAACGACTGTCCACCCTCGCGTTTCCATTCAGAAACGGTGGGTAATGCGTTTCTCTATCCCTCGGCTTGTGTTGCTAGACTGACTCTCTACGCTATAGCCAATCGGAGAAATGCAGCAAAACTGTACAAGACTTTTGATACGCGTTCCATCTCTAAAGCGATATTGAACGAATCAACATATTCTATCCAAATAAAAAGGAACTTCCAGAAATCAATGAATGAAAACACACCGATTATTGTGAACTTTTCAATACAGTTACGAAAGTAGAAACACCCACTTCCATTGAAACGTAGCGTGCATAAAGAAATCATTGGCAACGTGCGTATGGTACGTGACAACCGCCAGCAGCCCAAAACCAATAAACGAAGCACGCTCCCACATACAAACACACAATCCATGCCGATGTCAATCCGTTTAGTTCACTTGAACGGCACCGATTCACCGCCGGGCGTAGTAGCGCAAACGATGACAGGCTTTGACAGGTGGTGGGCCCGTTAGCCGGCGGTCCCATCACCATGCCCGCTACCTACGGCATTTCAACCGTAAAGATTGTTTTGCAATGTGGCGATTCTTCTCCACCGTCAAAACGAATTTATTTTTCAATTTGCTTTCCAACGGTGTTCGAGGAACTGAAAGGCGGAAGAAAATTGTGTGTCAAGCGCGATATCGAAGTGTCCCAAAGGATAGAAAGTAAATTTGTTCACCTACATTTAATGCGCGCACACTGTTACGTTGATTTGAACAATTATTCAAAGATGGTTGTACAAGTGATTCGAGCTATCGAATTATATAAACGAAAGCAAAAAATTGGCTTGATAGTCCCTAGTGCGTTCTGGCGAACAAGTCCCCATGGACAGTATCTAGTGACAAAATAAACCGTCACTAGTAAATGCAAAATCAACTGGGCAAACTCTACTAGGCTCGATGTAAGAGAAGCCTTACAACGCCAAACGGAATTTCATCACACTCAAAAAAAAAAAGAAAGTACTAGCCAATTGAAACATCCGGCACGGTCATCTCTTCTCTTCCGGCACGGAGCCCAAGCGAGACGCAAAAGACGCAGCACCAATCGGCTTTTTGCGCTACACTTTCATGCTTAACCGCCGTCAAACATTCCATCTTGCAGAAGGCTAACCGAACCAGCATCTAGCAGCGCGCCAAAGTGCATTGGTATGTAAATTTTGTAGCCATCGTTCCGGAGGAAATTTCCTGCCTGGAACCCCAAAATGTCCTAGACGTGTGGGAAACCCGCACTAACGCTTGCTAACTCTCCATCAGAAATGGCCTCCCATCCAGACAAACAACATTATACAATTTTGCCATGTTTACTGTTCGCCGAATTTGAGATGCCGCCCGGTCTGCTAGGATTGCCGTTCGAGATGACCGTTTCCCCCGTATTCAAGGAAGGACACTCTGGCTTCCTCTGGCAAAGGAGAGGCGGGGAGGGGGATAGTGCAGGTCCTCGCGCGTTGTTGTCGCCATCGGTAACATCATATATTACACATATTTGCGATTCATGTGCGAAAGCCCCTTTCACTCGGGTCAGTCGCAAGCAAAAGTGGTCATTTGTGTGAAAATTAGTTTCAGTCCAGCGCCATCGTAGGAAGAAATGGCAAAGGAAAGGAGGTTCGTGGTAAAATGATTGTACGCTTCGTTCTCATTCGAGCAAGAGCCGGCACAGTTGTTAGCTTGATTTGGGTTCGACTTTATTTCGACATTTGCTCGATCTTAACGATCAACGAGAAGTGGCCGTCGACAGCATACATGAACAAAGTTTCTTTCTCGCTCGTGTCTAAACTTGAGCAAAATAAACAAAAAAACATTACAAAAATGCTTCATCACCCGCATTCTATGTAGCAATTAGTAGCAGACATTTCGCACGAATGTTCCGAGCGAGGCGTGGGTTTTGGGGTGGATTTTTTGTAAAATTTAATAAACAGTACACAAAACCTAAACAAACGATGCGAGCGTCGTGCATACCGGATTCTTTGATGGAAACTATTCGGATCATGCATCAGATGGATATAGCATCGCACCACTGTAATTAAGCATTCATCGCAACCATTCAGCTGTTGGCCCAGGGCTATTTTTAGATGGTTTAAATATGTATCCACTCATATTACAACGGAGTGCTTTATTCCATGACACAACAATGCCGGCTTGATAAGGGACTGGGGCATTGGTTTCCTCTGCAAATTAAATACTACCGAATATTTTATAGCTGTTGGCACACGAACAAAACGAGCTTATACCAAAAATAAAGACCGATAAAATATCACGTTACACAAAACATTACTACCCTTTAAAAACATCCACTTTTCCTTTGCAACAAAAATCGTGATTGGCATTCCAAATCGGCGGGATTCTTTCGTAACGATTCCTCCATATAACACCGTCCTAACAGTGTAGAAAGGGAACAAACAATCGCCCCGTTTCCTCGGTTTCGATTTCCGATAGTAAACAGGGCCTGCGCGATGTTTTCGGTGGCCTTGGGGATTTTTCCGACTGGCCGGTGGGAAACAAACACGAATAAACTGATACCCCCTTTTCGCCGCGTTAGTGATGGCGGCCTCCGCGTGTCATCCGTGTGAGAACGTATCCCGATGGTGCTAGAGTTGTAATGGAGGCTGCTTTTCCAAAATAAATGATACCCTAAGGAGGTGCCTTGGAGCGTGGCATATACGAATCGTCGTAAAGAAAACGTACGCAGCTGAGCGTTGGCAAGGCAACGACGAAGCAGGTACGTGTGTATTCTGCATTATGTGTCTACCTTTCTTGCAGGCGGGGATTTAATCAACCAATACAGCGAAGTGATCGACTGTGAAGGTGATAGCGTGGACAGAAAAACCTGACACTTGCTTTGTCGGAAAATAGCTGGAAGCACGGGGGAAAGAAATAAAGAAGGGTGGAACAGAGAATTAGTCAAGCACGAAACAATGGGGGAGTGATGCATAAAAGGCAATAATACCAGGGACATACTTTGCTATTGGGACCTACAGAATGTGGAAACGAATTCTATCAATGTGTGATAATGGCCAATTTTTAACGCTTTCCTTTTCCAAGACATACGATGAACTGCACAAATTGTGCCTTACTGCTTCTGTTCTTGGGGGTAAAAGTAATTCGTGCATGCTTTGAGAATGAAAACTAGGGAGAAAATAAAGGCATGCTTTCAATGTAAAAACGATCCCTTACTGCTAAGAATGATTCGCAACTTATAGAAAGCGAATGCTAGAACTCCGATCAACGTGCATGCACAGACGCTGTATGGAATTTATTCTCGATTATCGAAACTCATACCACTGACCGGGGGGAGAGGAACGTATGTTCTAGCTCATAGGAAAACTACTGAGGATGACTTACGTTTCAACGTCACAGCAGTCGTGTGTTTCGTAAGAAAATTCGCTTGCCTTGCCCCTTCGGAGGTTCGGAGTGTGACTACGAGCTTGACATCGATTGGAAATGTGTAGCACGTTAAGCTACGTTCCCCTAACTTTTGCCCAAAGATTTACCCAAAACATATGTATCAAGGGATAAACGTGCCGTTGATAAAAAAGAGCGGCAAAATGTCTGCCACCAAGACCTGAAACTCGAGGGTCCGCCCACCATTGAAGAATTTTCATACAACAACATAATAAAATAGGGAAATGTAAACATTGCTGTCTCATAAACATCCCCCGGACTCTGCTATGTCGACCGCGCCGGAGGCTTGAAAAATTGAGCAGATGTTGATTGAACGACGTTTAGGGTAAAACACCCGAATTTCCGAAGCAAAAAAAAAATAACCGTATGAACGCAGGTTGCTCCCGAAAAAGAGCGCAATTTCTTCATCCTTCGTCTCGTCGGTGGCACCGTGTCCTTTGCCAACGGTTGTAACAATATTCTGGACACATTGGGAAATAATTTATCAACAAACGAAGGCCTTCCTATTTCATCTCATTCCCTTGCCCTTTAGCACCGCAGCACCTACTTCGACAACGTTGGCACCGAGCATCAGCGTTATTGCGTGTAGGAAGGAATTGCTTCGTTCGTTTATATGTTCGACATATCGTCGGAGGCGTTTGAGCGAAGCTATAATTCAGAAATATATATATACGTATATTGCTGGCTCGGTAAGAGACTGCGTTTAGAAAATTGTGGGATACAGGCAGAAAAAAACGTAACAAAAAATTCGCAATGTACGCCTACCGCTGGTCCTATGGTCCTCATGACACCGGCAATGACGAGCACGCCATATCAAAGATAGACACATATGTGCGATAAGCAAAATATGCTTTGGCCATGGTGGTATTATACGGTGGTACAATTTGGGAAAAATTCATCATGTACCAACATCCAAAAACGAATCAATCGACACGACGCGTAGAAGGAAAAGTTAATCTTCTCGGATTGTCTTATGATGTGCACAGGGGAAAAGGTGCGCTTGGGGATTCTTAATTTGGTTGTAATAATACGAAGACATGCATCATGTACTGAAGGCTGGATGGTTAACGAAATCGAAAACTGCACAACCGCAGAATAGATTAATAGACGTTCCATATTTCACATCGTGCTCATGTTGGGATAAAATAATGATGAATTAAATTTGTTCAAATTTTTATTTCATTTCGTCTAGTTTATTCGTAACAAAATCAATTGCTGAGCACTTTTGGTATTAGTTCAATAAATAAGTAGCAAATGATAAAATTCACTCCCGGTTTCGTTCAATTTTGTTGCAATTTTTCGCATGAGCGCTTTTGCAACGGATAGCTCGAAATTGAATTGTACTGATTCAATTAATTATTGGAGAACGTTCCGCGAAACGTCTCTATGAGTAACCAATGATCGGTCGACAGAAGCTGAGAGCGTGGCGAAATAAAAGTAAGAATGGCCTCAATTTCGTTGACAATTGGACATCACGGCGCTCTGACACTAGTGGTGTACCGAAAATTCGGATCAAATGGACGTAAATGAATTGTCACAATATGTGATTCGTATCAGCAAATCAACGTGGCGTGCAAGTAAAATACAATAATTAAAATTGAATTAAACATCATGCCGCAACACATTCAACCCTTTTAGATGAAAAATAATTAATTGTGTCTGAAGAAGCATCAATTGAAACACATTTTAATGTTCAATAACGCTGTTAAATGTTGTCGCTTACATATAACTATATAATATAAGTGCAAGTATACATGCTTCTTCAATAAAAACAAAAAGTGTAAGTGATGCCTGTGAATGATTTTGTTTTGCATTTGAGTTCATGACAACACGCAGATGGCTTTGGTTAGAAATCGTGAACATGATTTCTTGTACCGTAAGAAATGTCAAAAATGTGCAGCAAGTAATTGAAAAGACGGTATGAACATGACAAAAGATAACTACTTTTTTTATTAGTATACAACTTAGGACATAGTAACACTTACTTAATGAAACTTCGAATTCTTGAAACATCTTTAAATAGACGTTTGGAAAAGAGCTAAGACTAACGGCGTCCTAGCAAACGACAAATGATCTCTTAACATAATGGTTCCCAGAATGTCCATTACTGGTAAAAGCAGTTAGTCATTGGTTTGCCGAGGCATTATGTTGTCATTTTATCGCATAGCAACTTTAATGGAGGCAGCCGCGTTCCATGAGCTTTTGTTTTATATTAACGAAATTAATCCTATACTCTGTATTCTTTTC
>JXXA01016878.1:0-12059 GCA_000956255.1 Anopheles punctulatus
TTGTATGCATTTCCCATTGCGACTAGAATCGCGAGAGAACATACGCACCGGTTGGAATCGCACATTAATGCTGCGCCACTGTCCTCGGCGGTTATGCTTCCGGTATGGAATTGAATCATATGTGCCAATGGTTGACTGCATGTTACTTTTGTTCCCTAGCCAAGATTATCTTTGTGATGTTTTCTCACATAAGCTACGTTTTCTTTGTTCAAATATTTAAGAACGATTGAAAAGTATATTTCTGCGTTGAGAAATGCATTGCGGCATTGAAACATTCTCTACCTAGGCATACATGTGGATACACTCATATAAATCAAACGAAATATCACCTCAATACATAAAACGCTTGAAAGAAACATAGCATGCACATAACTTAATACATCAGAACGGGAAAAGGATTTTGATTCAAATCCTCTAAATCGAACAATTATAAATAGATACGACAATGCAAAAGATGGATTACCCTGCTAAAATTTAATTTACTACCCACTTAATTCGTGTATTCGGATAAACCATTGCTCTAAAACTACATTCCTATTTACCTGGCAATGTTATGAAATATGCTGAAACATAATAATACTAATAAAACCAAGATGAAATTACCTCCGACACGGATTCTTCCTCTGATTCCGATGAGTCCGAAACACGAGGCTGTATCTCAGAGAAGGTTTCCGTATCCGACTTCGCCGGGGACGAGTTATTGCTGGAAAGTTTGTTATTGTTGGGCCTAACGATCGCAGACACGCCACTCGTCGGTTGCTTCGGTGCACCGACGCAGCTATTTCCGGTTCCTCCAGCCGCTGCCGTCTTACCAACATCGCCATCACTGCCGCCGCTAGCACCGGAGGTACTTGCTGCAGCTCCAGTTGGCTGTGGTAGAGCAGGCTTTGTTGCTGTTGTGGAACTCTTCGTCGACGACATTGTTTTATCATTATTTGCTTGAAAATTGTTTCTGCTGCTGGCGTCGCTGCCGGGCACTTGGGGTCGAATCTGTTCGGCCCCGGCACCTCCAGAAACGTCAGCACTATCCTTTACCGACTCGCCAGATGATGGTGTGAAGCGCGAAGACGATACACGATGACGGGAATCGTTTCCTTCGCCTTCTGCTCCCCCTGGATGTTGGTGCGATGTTCCTACGCCCGATCCCACACAACCATCGACATCCTTTCCCGCAGGCAAGGCGGACGATAACGAGGTAGGGGACGGAACCGGGGCGGAAACGTCGACCACACCAGCAGCGACGTCGTCGACGGTAGTAGCAGCAGTGGCGGCACCACTGCTTATTGCTTCACTATTACCACTATTGTCGACAACACCACTACCAACGCTGCTACTGCCACCACCGATTGTGCTGCTGTTGTTGCTATTGTTCTTCGATGGTTTCAATGATGTCGATGACGAAGACTTAGCTGGTGCTCCTGGTGCTGCTTCGCCCAGGGAAGCTGATGCGAATGCTGTTGCCTTTTCTCCTTCCGCCGATGTTGATGAGCAGGACGAAGACAACGAAGACGACGACGGTGTAGTGAGCTGCTGCTGTTGCAGCTGCGATTTCGACGAGGTCTGCTGATTCACTGATTTTACAATTTTCTCCCGGTTTTTCACTCCGGATTGTTCAGCATTCTGCATTTTTCTCTAAGCGTCCGACAATCGAGGCGCATTCACCTTGCCTTTGACACACGTTTCACACGATTACGATCACTTTTAACCACCGAAATTCGATTTTCAATACGGAGCTCCCGTGCTTCGACCGCCAGTAGAATTTTTCGCCATATTTTAATTTCACCTCTCGCTTTCTCTTGCGGTGTGCTCCTAGTCTGCTCGAACGAGTGTTTTATTTTTCGCAACACTGCCCGAAAGCCATCTCCATTTGACAGCTGCGGGTTTTTCGCCAGACGGCTCGTCACATCCGGAGCGAAACAAGAAAGCTGCATATATGGCGTATCGCTGCAAACAAGTTGATACTTTGCTTGGAAAAAATAGAATCGAACGTTCCAGAGGACGGTTGATTGAACTATTGAATTAAATGTTTTATGTTAGTTAGCACTAATTGACACGATATGAATCTAGTACAGCAGCGGATCGTTTCGTGATCTACAATGATGTAAGTGTTATAGGATATTATGATTCTGAACAAAAAATATTTTCTATAGCCTGATTTTTTATTGTTAGCGATGTTTTTAACTAAAATATTGTAAAGTAAGTCACGGACATGATGTTTATTTGAAATCTGTAGAAGAAATATTCCCAAAATAATTTTAAAAATGAAGTAAACAAATCACCAACACAATCACATATTCACGTCACTGTCAACTATAAACATCAAAACAAAAAATCCGAAGAAGTGCAATAGAACACAAACTGCATGAACTGTGCAGGTAGAATATAAAACTGACGATATTACAATGATTTGTGTAGAGGTTCCTGATAGTGTCACAATAAATATTTCTAACTCTCAAAACGATGCGATCTCGTTTGAGCGAAAATACAGCCGTTCACTGAAGGTTTACGAATTTAAGGTATGAAAGAGTAACAGACATTATGAGAGTTGTGTACTGTATCAAATATGTTTCATTGCAGTCGAAGCTTGAATCGATTACTGGTGGCAATGCGGGCACGATGCGTCTCGAGCTGTACAGTGGGGACCGGCTGGTGGGTCGGATGGACGGAGAAGAAAAATTGCTCGGCAGCTTTCCGATCGAGGACGGCATGCGGGTGCACGTTATTGACCAGTTCGTATGTCTCCAGGAGCATGTGCCGAAGTTTGAACTTTCGCAGGATGAGTACGAACAGAAGGCGGACAGTTTGCGTAACTTTCTGCGAAAGAACAAACTTGGCAAATACAACGAGGACGAAATGGCCCGGCAGGAGGAAGAACGTAAACATCAGGAGGAGGAAGACCAGCGCAAGGTAGAGGAGACCGCAATCGGTGCCCGGTGCCGTGTAGTGGCCAAAAACAATCCGATCCGACTGGGTACTGTTATGTACAAAGGACTAATCGATGGCAAACAGGGTGTCTTTTTCGGCGTAAAATTTGACGAGCCGTTGGGAGTGAACGATGGTAGCGTAAATGGAAGACGATACTTTGAGTGCGATCCCAAGTACGGTAGCTTTGTCGCGGTAAAAGCGGTCGAGGTGGGTGATTTTCCACCTGAAGAGTTTTCTCTCGACGATGAGCTGTAGAAAAATACGTTTGGGTTTTGTCATTCCAAATTATGGAGCTAGTTTTAAGCGATTGCTTACCTTAAGAAGGTTTAGTGATATATTTAAAAAAATCTCAATAGAAGATATATTTTTGCTACAATTTGTTTTTTTTTGTTCATAGTGTTCTGCTTCTATTTGAGAAGATAAGCAAATGAAAACGAAACGTTGTACGAAATCAACGGTTTATTTTTACGACTCTCTATAAGATCAACTGTGGGAATTAATTTGACAGCTGGATTGGCACCGGTAATTTGACGTCTACGTATGACAATACAAAATCAAAAAGAACCCTTCTTTTCGGTGTGTTGGCAATAACAAAGATCCTTGCAGATAATTTGCCTATATTCCGCTCGTCTGCGATAAATTTCGTGACACTCAATATGCCAACCGTCGGCGTGAAACGTGACCTCCTCTTCAAAGCTCTTGGAAAAACGTACAGTGAGTGTACCACATTTCTATCGGCTCGTTAATAATCGAAAAAGGTTATGTGTATTCAACATCCCCTCGGATGCCGGTTTCTCCTCATTCTAGCTGACGATGAGTTCCAAAAGCTGTGTTTCGAGTTCGGCCTCGAGCTGGACGAAATTACAACGGAAAAGCAAATGATCACGAAGGAACAGGGTCAGGTAGAAGCGGCTAAAGATGCGTCGGAAGAGATCATCTACCGTATCGACATTCCGGCGAATCGATATGATCTTCTTTGCTTGGAGGGGCTTGTAATGGGGCTGCAGGTGTTCCTGGGGAAGTAAGTGCCACCGTTTTGCTAGTGTTGTACTTTCGATCGTCATAAGAACAATGTGTTATTTGTCTTGGCAGAATGACGTTTCCGCGTTTCACAAAGGTTGGACCGGCCGGCGGTAAGGGCGCTTCGCCGCAAAAGCTGATCGTTACGAAGTCCACCGCCCAGATTAGGCCTTTTGCGGTAGCAGCGGTGTTGCGGGACATCACTTTCACCAAGGATTCGTACGATAGTTTCATCGATTTGCAGGATAAACTGCATCAAAACATTTGCCGTAAACGAGCGCTGGTGGCAATCGGTACGCATGATTTGGACACTCTGAAGGGTCCGTTTACGTACGATGCCAAACCACCGAAGGACATCAGCTTTGTTCCGCTGAACCAGGATAAGGTGATGACGGCTGTGGAGCTTATGGAGTTCTACTCCACGCACGCTCAGCTGAAGGCCTACCTACCGATCATCCGAGATTCGCCTGTGTATCCGGTGATTTATGACGCGAACGGAGTAGTCCTTTCATTGCCTCCGATCATCAACGGCGATCACTCGAAGATTACTTTGCACACGAAGAACGTGTTCATCGAGTGTACGGCCACGGATTTAACCAAGGCGCGAATCGTGCTCGATACGCTTGTGTGCATGTTTTCAACGCATTGTGCAAAACCGTTCAGCGTGGAGTACTGTGAGGTTGTGTCGGCTACCGGGGAAACGGTACAATATCCGGATCTCGCATTCCGCAAGGAGACCATTTCGGTGGCCAAGACGAACGCGTATATCGGTATCAACGAATCGGCCGAACAGATGGCAAAGCTGCTGAATCGTCTGCTGCCGACCAAACAAACCGATGTCGATACGTTGGAGGTGGAGATACCACCCACGCGGCATGATATGCTTCACGTGTGCGACATTTACGAAGATGTGGCCATCGCATACGGGTACAATCGCATCCCGAAGACGTTACCGGCAAAGATGCACATCGCAAAGCAGTATCCGTTGAACAAACTCACCGAGCAGTTGCGCGAACAGATTGCTCAGGCAGGATTTACCGAGGGGTTAACCTTTACGCTGTGCTCCCGTGATGACATTGCGACGAAGCTGAACGTCAGCATTGACCAGATTCCGGCGGTGCACATCGCCAACCCGAAAACGCTCGAATTTCAGGTTGTACGAACGACGCTGATTCCGGGTTTGCTGAAAACGTTGGCCGCCAACCGGAAAATGCCGCTACCGCTGAAACTCTTCGAAGTATCGGATGTCGTGTTGGCAGATAGCAAGTCGGAGGTCGGTGCTAAAAACGAACGCCGGGTGTGCGCCGTTAACTGTAACAAAACGGCCGGATTTGAGGTAGTACATGGGCTGCTGGATCGAGTGATGCAGCTGCTGGAGGTGCCGTGGGACAAAACCACCGGGTACTATCTACAGGCGTGCGACGATCCTGCCTACTTCCCGGGGCGTTGTGCGGCAGTGCTATACAAAGGCGCGGAAATCGGCCGCATCGGTGTGCTGCACCCTACGGTACTGCAAGCGTTTGAACTTACGACACCCTGTTCGGTAGTTGAGTTCAACATGGAATACTTTGTCTAGTAGCGTGGAGTCGATCCGTTTGCGTTTCGGAAATAAAACATACACTACTATGTTACCTTTGCTCGCATGCTTGTTTTATTGACGCCTTATTTTACGGTTATTTTTCCGGTATACTGTACACCTGAATTGTGACAGAAAATTCGTGCAACTCACTGACACTTTTTACCGTGCCAAGCAGCTGCTTTTTGCGGTCTACGTTATTGCTGATAGAGGCGGAGCAGCCCCGATCAGTTCCACTGAGCAGCACGAAGGTGATGTCCTCATTCTCTAGCGGATTCACACGATAATCGATATTCAGCTCTACTTGTTGTGCGACTTCAAACGGCCCATTAGAAATCGTTATGGTATGCTTTAACCTATCACCTAAAATCAGAGCACGCGTTTAGTGCGCATCTTATAGCAACGATGACACGGTGTACATACCCGGTGCTCGTTCACCTATTCCTAGACCACATTGTGCACGGCAAACGCTCATCGACGCCAGGAGTAATGGCACGGTTGCAACTAGCTGGCCTTTTGCTTGCATTGTTGACTGGAAACGCGTTGATGGGGAAACAAATACTGATACTCTATGGAACAATAACCTGTTGAAAAGGGCATGTTGGAGCTCGTTATCATTGGAACGTTATCGTGGTACGTAATGCGCATCATATCTATGAGCGAATGCATACCTATCCTGGATTACGAGCCTTCCAAGGAAACAATCCAAGGAAAGATTGAATGATAAATTTAAACTTTTATGAGGTTCGAAATGTTGACAGCATTGCTGAAGATTATGAGTAAATTGTGCTTTGGTTCTAGCGGCCAAGATGGATCAGTTTTACGATGTATCCACTGCCGTGCTGTTCATAGGATTTGGTAGGCGAGCTATTCGTGTTAGTAGATTAACGCTAGATCATCGAGTCCGAAAGTTGCTTTTAGGATGGCACATAAGCATGAAGTAGGCGTGATATACCCAATCATAAACGGATGGATGGATGGAGTCAATTGTTCCTGTACAATGGTCGGGTAAAAAGATTGGCAATAAAGGATTGGTATACAAAAAAGAGTAAAAAAATGGATGGAGGACCAACAAATTTATACAAAAAATATAAAAAACTTCCTTCGTATTTAGAGAGAGCAACAGCTGCTATGTACTTGAGTTTTCATCAGAACGTAGATAGTTACTCAGAAATTATTCATATTCTTATCATGAAAACATGGCTCACTGTCCGCAAAAGAGCAAACGATGCTTTATTCATTATCAGTAAGTTAGTAGTAAACAGCAACAGAGCGTATCATCCAAAAGATTATTTCACACTTGAATTTCTAAGCACGAGTATTGCACGCAGTTTAACACGTACATCATCATTATAGCTTGTTTTTTTTTTGTTCAAATCACAATACACACGCACACACTTTTGTGTCCAAATCATGCTGCTCGAATATGTGGCGTGACCAGCATTCAAGACCCGCGATCGCAAATTACGCTTCAAGTCGAGCCAATCTTCAGATCGTACAGATCGGAACGCTTCTGCTCGAACACCGGTATCCGCTTGCGGACGGTGGACACCTCGTTCAAGATCAAATCCGCCACGACGATCTCTTGGAACTCGGTCGCCCGCTGTAAAACACGACCCCAAGGATCGACCACCAGCGAGTGCCCGTACGGGATCAGTTTCGCATGCGTATCGCGCGCAGGAGAGCAAAACGCCACGAACGTTTGATTGTCTAGGGCACGAGCCTTCGCCAGCAGCTCCCAGTGCTGCTCCCCGGTCGGTACATCGCAGACGGCTGGATAGATCAGCAGATCGCATCCCAACGTACGGTACGCGGTGGCAAACTCCGCGAACCGCATATCCCAACAGATACCGAGACCGATTCGGGTGTCACCGATGGTGAACGTGGTGTATTCGTTGCCGGGCGTGAAAAGCTTCGTCTCGGCCACAGTCGTCTTTCCGCTTAGGCTCGAATCACATAGATGTACCTGAAACGAAACTTGACGAATGAATTAGTCTAGCCACACGACAGCCCACACGACTCGGGTCCGGTTTACCTTTCGATACGTGGCTATCAGGTCACCTTCCGGTCCCCACACGGTGCAGGTGTTGTACAGCCGGCCACCAAACGACTCCACCATTGAACCACCGACGACGTGCACACCGAAGTCACGGGCTGCATTCGACAGTGCGCGGCACGTCTCGCCGCCGGGAATCTCTTCCGCCACATCCTGCACCATATCGGCCGTGTACGGTGCGTTAAAACATTCCGGCAACACCACCAAGTTCGCTTCCTTTTCCTTCTTCGCGATACGTATCAGATCGATGGTGTTTTTCAGGTTTTTCTCCTTCACATCGACCACCCGCAACTGGATGAGCGCGATCCTGATCGCCGTCATGATCGGGACACGGGGGCACGGTACGGGCTGCAACACAACACACTATAGCGCTTCGGTGCACTGCAGCTACGGTGGCTACTCACGGTCAAATCCGTGCTCCAACTAACCCCTGCATACTGAGCACACCATCTGGTATTGGGTGCACGTTCGTCCCGTACACTATCAGCGGGCGATGCTGACCCCCGGAAACCATACGACCGATCGGGTGACCGATTTGTTTTGACGTGCACTCGTAACTGTCGTTTTGTGGCGGTAGCGGTTGGTATACCTTATCGAAGGGGTGCCCCCTTTGAAAGATTGCACAGAACACGCGGTGTACTGAACATGAGCTTGAGCTGAAAAAAAAGTCGGGCAGGCGGGTGACTGCTACTTACGCACGGTGGGGTCTATTGCTGTCCAGCAGGCAATACAGAAACAAACGATTGATGCTGATCGAATGAAGAGGATGCAAATTATTGGACGAATGGAAGGAGTAGCCATGATGACGATGACAAGTAGTATACAAACATGTACGACGGAATTCATCTGTGGTATTTGTGCTTGCATGAACACTACATGTACAGCATGTGTCTACTAAGCTTATATGAGGAACTACCAACTTAGCTATTTTAAATAATTTACTAACATGTATTTTATAATAAATTAAGCACATATTTATCATGATTCAAATGGTTAATTTTAGCTTAAAACAATTAAAATGTCGAATCTGTTAGTTTCTGTTGAGCAGGTACTCAGTACAAATAGTAGCATATAGAAAGATGCTTTTGTTTTCCAGTGCAAATCTGTTCAGTTACTAGTGATCATTCTCCCAGACGGGCACTTACTGACTCACACTAAGCACTGTTGTTGTGGCGTAAATGTGCATAATGATGTTAGTTGTCAAACGTTTATTGCTTGCAGTGGGATTTTGACACCCTGTTGAAAAGCTTTACCTATAGACGTGTTGTGATTCGTTTGGAAACAATGCCAACAAGCTCCTTTCATGTATACGTTCACAATTTTTAAAAGGTTTGCAAAAAACAAAAACAAACAAATAAATACAAACTATAAATTGGCTGGCTTATCATGCTGCCATGTAACGCCAAATAGAAAGACTTTCTTTACGATCGCAGAAACTCGTCTCGTGCAAGTGTTTATAAGAGATAATCGGACCGCCTCATTAATCCTGATTTAATTACCGCCAGTTCCCGGAAACGATCAGCAGGGCTTATCATAATGGTTAGCCCATGACCGATTTACCGTGCGATTGCAAATTTATACCAACCCTACCGTTTCTGATCTCTTCGATATCACTAGGGCATCGCGCGGTGGTCTCCTGGACTATATAAAGCTCGAACAGATGCTCAGCCATAGTCGACCGTAGCCAGACGTGCGTTTTGGTGTTTCTGGACAGTCTTTCAAACACGGTTAGCGATGGCGACGCTGCGAGTGGCACTGGTGCAGCTGCACGGTCGTCCGACGAAGCAGGAGAACATCTCAAACGCCATCACACAGATCCGTCTGGCGAAGGAGCGCGGAGCCCGGTTGATCATTTTGCCGGAGTGTTTCAATTCACCGTACAGTACCGCCGAGTTTGGCCGGAATGCTGAGGACATTCCGCGCGGTGAGACGAGCGTGGCGCTGGCGCGAGTGGCTGCCGAGATTGGTGTCTATGTGGTTGGTGGTACGTATCCAGAGCGTGAGGGTACAAAGCTCTACAACACGTGCCCCGTGTTCGGCCCTAAGGGAGAACTCCTGTGCAAGTATCGCAAAATGCACCTCTACGACATCGACATCCCTGGACGGTGTACCTTCCGGGAATCGGCGGCGCTGACTGCCGGCGACCAGTTGGCCACCTTCACCATCGGATCGCTGAAGATCGGGCTGGGCATCTGCTGGGACAAGCGGTTCGCGGAGTTGACGGCTTGCTACCGGCAGCTGGGCTGCGATATGATGATCTTCCCGTCGGCGTTCGATACGTACACCGGGCCACTGCACTGGGATTTGTTGGGACGTGCGAGAGCGTTGGACAATCAGATGTTTGTGGCGCTGGTCTCGCCGGCACGTGACGAAACGGCCGGATATGTCGCGTACGGCTACTCGCTGCTCAGTGATCCTTGGGGCCGTGTGCTGTGCCGAGCGAAGGAGGAACAGGAAACGGTAGTGGCCGACATCGATTTGAGGATGTGCGAGGAGATAAAGCAACAGATACCCGTGCTGCGGCAGAAGCGTACCGATCTGTACGAGTTGAAGGCCAAGCAATGAAGCGAACGTTAAGAGCATTGAAGTCAGTTGGTTAAGTTTATTAGCCCACTTAGCGGTGTACAAAGGAGCCACCAAATAAATTATAACACTCATCCTGGATCGTTCAGTCGATAATCAGTCAGCCGTGAGCTGGCGTTGCACTTGGGGAAAAAAGGGGCAAAGTGTTCGGTTGCTATGAACGGATGGACTCCTGCACAGCGTTTCGTTCAAGTTTGAGTTTTTCCTCTTCAGTGCGCACAATCGCAAACCATTCGTGACGATGGCATTGAAAAAAAAGAAAAATGCATCCATCGGGGGGAAAAGAAAAAGGCATCCATTAAATCTGTAATTTTACTGTCCGTTTTATTTGGGGTTTCTTTGATTCTCCACTCCGACCAGCCGGCGAGCACCGTCCGCCGCCGGTTAAATGGAGACCCTTACAGAGTAAAGCACGCACAGTGGAGCGACCGTCCCGGTCACCTACGCCGAGGTGTAAATAAACATCTATGGCACGGGTTGCAGCGTTACATGTTGGGGGTATCGAAGATTATACACAACATTGAGATACATAAATGTACACTTAGATTGGTAGCAGGCTAGGTAGCCGCACGTATGCACAGAGAGACCTATGTTCTAGCCACGTTCGGACACTAGTCGCGCTCGTACAGCACCGGAAACGGACGGTCTTCGGCCGGCTGCAGCCAGTTCTCTTTGGAATATTCACAGTCTTCGGTTTCGATCACGTGGAACGTGTAGGCGTGTCGGCTACGGTCGGATTTGTTCGCGTCGCTTCGATGCACGACCTGGCTGTGGATGAGGACACACGAGCCCGCCTTGACCGGTGCGGCCACGAAGTTCGACTGCGGGTAGAGTGGTGCGGGACGATCGTAGATCAAGAGCTCGTCAGCGTTCTTGTCCGGATTGCGGAGCCACCTAGGTGGGGGAGAGAAATGACAGAAATTATATGTTATCACCATGCTGACAAGGAACTTTTAAACAAATCCGCGAGATCCGCGAAAGTCCGGAGTTTTTCGGTTCACCGGATAACTCACCGACGGTGGACACCGCTTTTGTGGGAGCCCTTGATGAAGTGCAGACAGCCGTTCTGTAGCGTCGCATCCTCGAGCGGTATCCAGAACCCGATCGTGGTGCTCGGTTCCGTGTACAGGTACGTCGCATCCTGGTGTGGCTTAACCTCACCACCGATGCCGGGATTCTTGAAGATGTACATACTCTGCGCCACGGCCGGCCGCCGGAAGCCGAGCTGCCAGCACACCTCCTTCACCCGGTTGGAGAACGTGACGGCACCGAACGCCGGATGTTCCGTGTGCAGCGCATGGCCAACCTTGTTCAGGGCGATCGACGGATCGACCAGCAGCTCACCGTTCTCGCCGACGGCACCCTCCTCGAAGAAGTAGCGCACCTTGTCCGCACTCTCGAGGAAGTACTGCTCGCGGCTCTGGGCCGACTTGCCGTCGCCGCTGTTGGCGTTGAATATCTTCCGTTCCTCCTTCGGTGCGTCCTGGTGCAGACTCTGGCCAACCTTCAGCAGATCGCGCACCTCGTCCGGTGTCAGAAAGTCATCGATGATGGCGTATCCATCCTCACGGATCTGTGCAAAGGTACGGAGAAACCCGAATCGTGTGTTATCATGCGTACATTCCGCGATACATTCCACCCGCGTGTCGTCACGTGTGTGGCGCAACGGTTTCGCGGCGATGAGTAATGCCGGTCGCGTGAGATAGAAGTGCGCCGGAGATTTATGCCCCGACCAGAGCCAAACGGTGATGCGTCACCCGACCGAAAACTGAGTCGGAAAAGTAATTGGAAGCAAGCATCACAACAGCGGGAAGAGTGGAAAACTCACACACCGATGCCACGGGGAAGGACGCCGTTTGGGACTTAATCTTTTCCTGTGATCGGTGACCGTGTACGGAT
>JXXA01016880.1:0-10428 GCA_000956255.1 Anopheles punctulatus
TATTTATTTTTAAACATTTTGTTTATCGAATTTCAATTTCACTAGCCGTGAACTAGCCATCCATTTCTACCTCATCTATTTTAAAATTTTTAATATTTTTCATTTTGTTTTACATATTTCAACAATTTCTAGAAAAATCAAACAGTCCAACGAAATTATTTATAGGAAATCTATTTCCTTATACATGTTTTATTCAATATGTTTAGGCAGACAAGATATCGAGAAAACTGCTTGAGTCGTTTCACTTAACATTTTTTTACATAGTCAGCAAGCATTTGAGAACAGATCAAATTTTCTTTTTTTGTTTTTTAACAACTGAAATGTTGTTTTAAAGAATCGAAATAATCCGGTTTTAGATCAACGTTTTTCTTTTTGTTTCTATTATTTAATTTGATACACAGTGAAGAACGCTTTGACGACCCCTGATATGAGCCATCAGTTTGGCTTAAGTAAGAACGAAAATTTACATATTTTTATTTCACGCATCGTCATCGTTCGCTGGCAAGCGTGCACAATTTAAGAGCGAATTAACATATTCCAGTAAATTAGGTAAAACCTGTTGGGTAAATCAACACATGATCACATTTCGTTCAATGTGATGGGAAGAGAAAGGATATTCTCTCTATGTCAAGTATCACTATCAATCGCGGTTGAGCTAAAAGAATTTAAAATGAATTTTTAAACAAGCGTATAATCACTGAAACACCTGTCTGCTGTCCTCTGATTTTTCTCCTTTTAAGTGTATCCGATCTCCAAAACCTAAAAATAAACATCCTTCCAGCTTGGCACTCATTTGGGTGGGCTACCATACCGATCGATTAACTATTTCCGCACGCAAGAGCGGATACATAAACTTCAACGCAATGATTATTTCTGTTGACAACAACAAAACAACTCTGCACGATAATGCATTCCCGACGTTCGCATTAATGCTTCCCAGCATCCCGGAGCGGAACAAAAATTGAAAGTCAAATTATGATACGCGCGTTGTCTGCAAATGGCAAAGGAGCAATTTTTTCGTCCGGTTATGCATCGGCCACTACAGACGTCGAACAACAAGCGCACCGGCATTGTAACGCACGGCTGCTTGATTCGCTCTGCGGCAGAGTCCGAAAACCGGCTTTCGCAGCCTGGGACCGATTCGCGAGTGGGCGAAACGATGAATGAAACGGTGGTATGAATGGTTTTCGTGTGTGAAAAGGTGCACAAATACAAACGAAAACAGTAAATTTACCCTGTCTCACTGCACTCTGAGCAATGGCACTGTCGTTGGGATGTGATTCCCGCTGAGTTTACACTGTGGAGTTTTTAAATGATTTTGTAAAAAATCCCATGCTGATCTTTCGCTCACCGAAACCGGTAAAAAGGCTAGGGTGCTCCAACGAATGTTCCATTTTTTACTCCAAATACGCTACCGCAGGCCTTGATAACACGCCAGGTAGCATCTGCCATTACAAACTCTTATCAGATCTAACAACACCCATGGACTAAAAGCACTTACGTCGATCGATAGGCGATAATCGGCGTTACAAATACAAACCGATATCGATTGACCCATGTACGAGATGGCGATAGTCGGATGTATCACCTTCAAGGTTTTTAAAAATAGTGTCAATCCGAGATAAGCGAAGTATGTCGATGCGATTAGACGGCTGAAAGTTTTTTGAAAATCTTTTATGTCTATCGGAAATGATGGTATCACTAGGAAAAGTATTTTTTATAGGCAAGTAAAACCCTTAAACGGTTAAGATTTAGGTCGAGATATAATTACTAGGGACAACAGTTTATTATTGCAAATATTCGAATTCTAACAATGCACTAGATTATTTGTTCTCAGTTTATTTTAGATCTAGTACAAACAACTTTCTTACGTGTACAAGTGTACTTGCTAGAAACAAATCTACGCATTGAAGCGTTTGCGGTCAAAGCATTTTGCACAAAGTGGATCAAAGATGCATTTATAATATTTTGTTCACCCTGTTCACGAACAAATTCCAACGAAGATCAGCGCGCACTCGCGAAAGGAAAAGTTAATTAATAACACACTCAACCGTAATTTATTTATTCATCGCTGCATCAATCCGCCAACAATTGCAGCAAACTACTGCAGAACGCAGGATACGAAAAACCAAACCTAGCGCGTGCTTCGCTTTCGCTTTCGTCAGTAAAAACAAAACGCAATCGCTCGCCGACTGGCGAACGGTGGTCGCAACCCATGCTCCAGCTCCACCCGGAGGAAAGCCATCGATTAATTTAAATTATTCAATTCCACTGGCCACTGGGTCGTTTTGCGTTCGCGGTATCGACACCACCCCCCGTGTGGGTATTGCAAGCTTTGCTGCAGTGCTGCTGTGTGATCGTTGGCGTGTTGTGAAAAGAGGTGCAGCATACATTCCGCGTGGTGACGGGTTGCATGTGTGATGCATAAATTCTTAACCAAACGTTTAGGAAGGGGAGGATAACACCAGTTTGTCAAGCGATGCAGTACTCGAAAAACGATGTGTATCTGCATGCAGATGTACTATCAACATTCTGGTTAAAAGGTTTTGTATTCAAAAATTTAAATTATTGCATCAATCTCATGCAATGTATAATGAAAATTCAAATAATTTTCCGTACCGTTAACCCATCGGTGACTTGTTGAGTCTATATTTTTATTATTAATAAAAAATATTCTAGATCAAAAACATTACGATTAAGATACATTCAGAAATAATAGATCAAAGACAGCTTCTCACAGTAATGTCATTTTGAGTTAGTTGTTGGCGAAAAGCAAGAGAGTGTTGTAAATTTTACCCTAACAAATCTCCTTTCGATTTTATACATGTTCATTTGTTTGTATTGCTTTTTTCCTTCCATCTTAACATCCTAACAAAAATTCGATAGAAGATTTCAATTTCCGAGAGAAAATGGATAAACAACAAGAAACAATGTTTCCAATTAAAAACTACTACAGTTAAACAATACTACAACGCACTTTTTGATGATAAAAATGTGAAAAAATAGAATTACAACATAGAAATAGACAACATACCCATTTTCATCGGACTGTAAATGTTGCTTGAATTCCAAATCTAATTTCAAATTTTCGATTTTAATATAGCTCTTTAAAAAAAAGTTTGAAATGTGGTAAAATTCTTAATGACATTTACATCAAAAGCAGAGTACATGTGTACAGAAACGGGAGCATTGATAAACGTGTAGGCATTCAAGGGTTATCTCTAGCGTCAAATCACACCATCAACTTTGGACATTTCCAACATCATGTTGTTTGATTTCGTAGTTTTTTTCCCCCACGGACTTCCTTCGTTTACATGGTCGCTACAGAATGTAATACACCCTTTCACTCTCTCTCTCTCTCTCTCTCTCTCTTTTTCTCTCTTTCTACTTTTCACACAGACACACACTTCACACCCACGATCTCAAACCAAGCGTCGCTCGCGGTATCATTAAACGAAACCGATTATGAGTGTGGCGTAAGGCAATCAGTCGGGTAATTAAGATAAATGGAATCCGATACGGTCGGCGAGAACGTGTGGTGATATCGAACTTTTTCTTGCCGACTGTTTTCAGTAGCACGGGGCGCAGTTCCGCGCGTGTGTTGGAAATCAGCTAGCAAGGTAGCCGGTGTCGATGCATTTTGCATACGATGCAAATCACCCGAATACTCCTCCTCTCTTCGTCTGTGTAGCCCCGGTACAGCATCGTCCTGGGACGGGTTTAGCGAGTTTTTACTGACACAGCTAATTTCACCAAGAAAAACTAATTAACGCTCCGCTCACGGCTGCTCCACGGTACCTGGTGCTTCAAGTCACGCGAAGAGCTAACTTACTCTGCGACCGTCGTTTATCCAGTTTGCTGGCGGTTTTACCCATCGTTGTGCTCGGGGGCGCCCAAACGGGCCGCTAATCAAATCCCAGCCAATGGATGATTCTTTCGTCGCACGTCACGTCATGGCCGGGGTCCGCTGCAAATGAAGAAAAATTGTCCCAAAAGCCCTCCGTTAATACGATTTTAGTCCAGCTAATGTGCACGCATCCTTGAGGCGCAAACGAGCTGCCATTTGTTTCATCTCAAGCCTGAGACCAACCGGATAAGGAGATTATCCTTTCTTCCAGCACATCTACAGCTTCTAGGGAGCGACGGACATCACTGCCCGGGAAGTCACCGGAGGTTAAGATCTTCCGGACCTAGGCATCTTCGCTTCAACGACGATCCGGGATGACACAGAGCTTGACACGTCCGGCAAAACACATCCTCATCCCAAATAAAAAAAAACCGGTACCGGTTTGTTTGCTTTGCCTTCTATCTCTCTTTCACTCTAATCACCCGCTTTATTTCACCAACCCAACGCGGTGAGATGGCGGATATTGGGAGTGGATTTGTTTCATCTAATGTGCACCGTGTTCGGCAGCGGCTGCGTGAATATTTAATGAGAAGCTCGCATCGGTGGCAATGATGTCACGTTTGTGTTAGTGTAGTGATCCAACCGAAAACCGGCCATCGGAAGCTCTGGCCAATTCGCACCGTTTGACACATCTCTTCAATTTTACACACCGTGAGGAGGCGGTTAGGTAATGTCGGTGTTTTGTTTTTGCTTGGGACTAGTCGCTACTAAATTTGGAATGCGAAATAGTTATTTATTTTCTTTTGGCGGAATTAGCGTATACTTCTTTTAGCACCTCCTCTATGTACGTAAAATGATGATTAACATCAAATCATTTAGTTTTTTTATATGAATCTTTTCGTAATAATATTGTACCATCTTTAAACTTCGAAGTATACATTACGAAAAACACACCAGAGAAATATGTTACGGCTCTATTCTCTCGATTTTGCTGCTACTCGATGCATATAATTACACCTTACACCCAACGGCCTTTATCTGACACCTCAGCATCGTAGTCACGCACGACCCCGAGATTGACGGGGCCCATTGTTTCTGGACCGTTCCGCAGCGAGTGCATCAATTGCAAACTTACCAGCCGCCGTCGCCGCCATCGACACCAATCGTGTCTGGGATCAGGTCTCGCGATCACTTGCGGTTTGTTTTGTTTCTGTGGATACCCGCGATGGGATAGCCAAACCAAACACTTAATGCAAATTTAATGACCTACACACAAACACAAACCGAACACGCTTCGATGCGGTGGAGTTGAACCAAAACACCACCAATTGCTTGAAAGATTGATACAGTGAGCGGCGTAGAGAAATCTTCGATTATTTACGATTGCAGCACTGCACTCGGTTGGACTTGGGGAGGTATTTCTAACGAACTGAGCACATGATTCGCGAGCACTGTTTCACCATACTGCAAACCCATACATACAATTATAAATACATTTAAACGGTCAAGAAAATGCACCTCACTTCCTTGCCTGGGTCTGGGTTTACTTCGAAGTTGCTCTTGCCGCAACCACATGGGACGCACTGGAATCTCACGCACTAGTTGCAATAATGCCCAGGAGCTTCTCTTATCACCTTTATCGAGCAGTGATCTCAAGAGTAGCGACCTTCACAAGTGACAAGTTAGGTAATCTCTTCAAAGTCCGACACCGACACTTCCAGACGACGGCAACATCGACTGCGCTTCGTAGATAAAAAGAATACTGCAACGCACCTTATCACACTCGGAGAGCTGTTTCACTTGCACAAGCTTTTCTGGACACAATTGCGTCACAAACACGGAACTATAACAGTAGAGTAAGATCTCCGACTAGCCACAGTAGGCAAGTTGAAAAAAAAAATGGATGGCATTAGCCTGTCACGTCACCGTGGAGACGATGACAGCGTTGATCTGACGCGCGTGCGACTCAATGACGGGTTCGACCGATACTGTTCTAAGTAGCGTCGAGCCTGAGTGGAGGAGTGGCTCTCAAGCCGCCGGAGTATGCGCAGTGGAGTCGGTTCATTTTTTGGATGACGTCACGGCTATCGCGGGTGGGTGAGTCGAACTAGCGATGGGGTTGTCCATGCGGACGTGCAATCCACTACCTCCATTCGTGCCATCTTTTGAAAGTCGAATTCGTATCTTAAAAGTAGTAGCAAAAACAAACTCCTGCTTTGTATGTTGATATAGTACTCTACACAATGTTTATCTCGGCTATTCTTTGCTGATACCCCGACGGGCAACTTTTCAACCCACTCACGTGTCAATAAATGCCCAAATGCTTCCGACAACATTGCGCGCGCCGTTCCAACACAGGAATAAACGTCTGCCGGGTGTCGGTCGGTATCGCGTTGTACGGTGTTCACTTTCTTCTTGCATACTCCTCGCAGCCCCCACCGCAGCAAATGGTGGGCAAATATTTGACTATCGCATGCGCGGCTAGGCGCGCATTCCACTGCAGTTATTGCGTTCTTGCGCACCGCTAGCGAGCCCTTTCGGTGGATAATTATGTGCGTTAGCCTCCGGAGTCCGTCGCCAACACACACGTTTAGTCGCACAGGGTTAGCATTTCATTGGAATGCAAGGAATGCATATGAGATTTTTTTTTTCTGTAAACGAGTTTTAGCAGCTTAATTTTTGTTGAAGTCATCAAAGAGCTGGCATGTTTCTTTCGATAAACGACGAACGTTTGTTGGTGTTCTTCGTTGGGAATTTCGGTAAGAAAACTTTATCTTCACGTTCAAACGTTCACAAACACAAAGACACATAAATACAGTTTCTTTTAAAATCATCAACCATTTTAAATATTTATTACAACGGGTTTCAAACGCTTCCGTCAACTCTCCAATACTTTGCGTTAGCTAACAATACTCAATAGTACTCAGATGGCCTGTCTTTTCTACATTCAGTCAAATTCTACCTATGGAATATCTATGTTAACTAATCTTTACAGCACGATTTCCCGCAAAGAGAGCCTTCCTCCCGTTGCTTCCTATGGCCCGACCGAGTTTAGTCTCGTTTTTTTTTTGTTTTTTGTTTACTCTCGTACGTACGACTTCGTTTTATGACAAGTGTGTTCCGTGTTGTCGGCTTTTACTAACACCTATGTGTGGTTAACTTGGACTCGCGTGCCCCGTACAGGGTGAGCCTCACGTGTATTTGAGCTTGTTTGCATTCACATCCGGAAAGAAGGTACCGGCCGTTTTGACTAACGAAGTCGAATCCCGAGCCGTCGGCTGAGGTGACACCGTGCTGGCGGTGCTCGAAAGTTCCGCCGGTCCGGCGAACGGTGTACTGCGGTAGTCGAGCGCCATCTGGTGGGCGAGCGAGGGAGGAAACGCTAGCAAGGGTTTATCGAGCGCTGCCCGATCGCCGCGACATTCGTGGTTCTTAATGTCCGCGAACGTTTCAAACAGATTCCGGCAGACGACGCACTTGAGGTGATTCCGAGTCTGCAATGGAAGTTTGCAGGGGGAGATGTTAGAGTTTTTTATTGAAAGATCTTCAACCACATCTTACATACCTTCTCCGGTCGGACGTGTTCAACGTCCGGCGACATAGAAGGCACGGCCGGTTCGTGCTTCACCTCTCGCATGTGACGCTCAAGTAGCTGAGAAAAGTTGCCGAATATTGCAGCCGAGTCTAAACCACTGCTCATATAGCTGGGAACTCCCGCAGAATACTGCTGCCCGGGAGCCTTGTGAATCACTCCTCCAGAGGGATGTAGATTCCGAGCGACTTCGGGTGCTCCATTACGCTCCGTTTCCACAGTGGCCGTCGCGGAAGTGATACCGGACTGGACGTGCGCATCCATTGCGGGAGCCGTCCGCGAGTCACTCTTCTCCAGCTTGAAGCTCGTAAAGATGGCCTGCGGTGAGTCCTGCACCTGTTTTCACGGTAATCGGTTCATTGGAAGAGCAAGAGGAGGCAAATGACATGCACGACGAAGAACGTTCAAGTCATTGTGTTTCTTTTTTTTTTGCTATTGCAGTGAGATCGCTCGCTAATCGCTAGCGTCTCATTTGGTGGGTAAGTTCAATGGAATGGAATGGTGGTTAGCTGACAGCGATAGGGCCGCACTACGCTTGGTTAATGAAGAGACAAGATAGGTTGTCTTTCCTGTACATTCGTTACGCGTTACGCAAACGGAAGGAGAGAAAGAGAAAGAGAGGTAGATGTGAAAGAGGAAGAGCGGAAACGATCCCCCAACCCAGCGCCATGCACCGCCCCGGCTAGACTACATGCACGACACGAAACTCACGTTATTGTACACCTCCATCACGTGGTTCTTGCGCGGACGGCCCCGCTTCCGGTTGAACAGCGTTTTGCTTGAGCTGAACTGCAGGAAATTGGCCGTCTCCAGGAGTGCCCGATCCCGGTCCAGATTGGTGGTGGGTTCGAGCGTGCTGGAGGATGGTGTCGCCGGCAGTGGTGAGGTGGTGTCTTCCTTTTTGAGCAGACGATAGTCCACCGTGGGATTCGACAGGAGTTTCGAGCGGGGCGGCGTACTACTGAGCTGCGGTTCCTTCTTCAAGTACATCGGCAGCTCCGCGGAAGGTGACTCGAGATGTTCCGCAGCTTCATGTTTCAGTTTCCGCTTTGCCGGCGGAGGTTTATCATGCACGTATCCTAAGGTACTTTGCGGTTGACTACTGTTTGGATCGATCAGTGTGCCACCGAGCGCACCGCCATAAATCTGATGCAGGTAAGCTTCCTCGATGCTACCCATCATAGTAAGATTACGCAGCATTTCCACGTTGTCCGGTGCGAAGATCTGCTCGTAGCTCATCTGTTGCAGCATCTGCAACCGCATCTGGTACATCATCTGCAGTGGCAGCGTCCGGAACGTAATCTCAGCCATCACGGACAGGAGATCTAGAAATGAGTTCTTAGCCACTCCCTCCTGACTCGGAGCCACGGCGACAGGTGACACTCGCGGGGATTCCTGCAGCGGAGACAAATGCTCCGATGGCATTGCCGTCATCGCCACGCTTCCGGAAGGCTGCGGAAGGCATCCTTCGTCCGGTTTCTGGCTCTGGTTCGAGAACTTCGACAGCAGATTCCGTGCCATCTGATAGCGCCTGTAGTCCACCTCCGTGTCCATGCGCTCGTGCTTCCGTTTGTGACTTAGCAGCTGGCCGCTGGAGTGCAGCACGTAGTGGCAGTTCTCGTGCATGCAGTGGATGTGATTGCACACGCGCGAAAACCTACAGTCCTTGTAGGTGCAGTCCTCCGTTTTAAGGAACTTTTTGTACCCATCCTTCAGGAGCATCTCGTCCTTCAGGTGGTAGGTTTTATGTTTTTCTGCAAGCAAATGGAGAATCGTCAGTTGCAGAAGGCCAGTGAATGGCTAGTATCAACTTTAACCTACCCATATCGGCTTTGTTTTTGAAGGTGTACTTGCAGTTCTCCCGCCGGCAGTGGAAATGTGTCGTTCGCTGCGTCCGTAGCATACAGTAGTCCGTGTTGCAGTCTTCTGTCGCCCGAAAGCGTTGGAATCTGAAAGCGAATGGGTAAAATTTCAAACATGAAGCTATGTCCCGAAACTCGCTTCTCCATCTCGCATCGACAAGCTCACCCATTCTTGACGATCGCCTCATGCTTCCGGTGGTAGTTGGCGTGCATCTGGACGTCGCTCGTACTGATGTACACCTTATCACAGTTCTCGTGCACGCAGTGGTAGTGCGTGTGCTTGTGGTTGTGCTGGCACGCCCCGTACTGTATGCTACAGTCGTCCGAGGACGAAAACCGGTAGAAGCCGTACTTGAGCGACTCTTTCCGCTTCTTGTGCCACTTCAGGTGCCGGATGATCTCGTACTTCTTGTACAGCACCTTCCCCCGGCAGAACGTGTCATGGCAGTGGAAGTGTTCATGCAGGTTCTCGTACTGGCATTTGTCGTGCTTGCATTCGTACCCGGACGCGTACCGCTGGATTAAACCGTAGTTATCTGGGGAAGAAATAAAAAGAATGTCGAATAAAATACGCCTGAATGTATGCATTCTGCTCTACGCATGCACATTGACCTTGTCCCGAGCACCACGATGTACCAAAATAACTTTGTTTTCGATTAATAATACGTTCATTTACGATAGAATTTTAAAATCTAAAAACTTCACATTAATCAAAACTTAAAAAATCAAGTTAAATGAAATTAGACAAGACAAACCTGATTTCTAAACCAAACAGCCAGTCCGTTTTTTAACCGTATTAAAATATGATTATAGTAGATATAAAATAAGATTCATGGTTTTAAAAATCCTCGTTCATTTCTAAAATACTTCCCTAATTCATAACTATCAAGTATTTTTTCTTCATCTGACTGGATGAAATAAGTGGTAAGAGAGCACAAAATGTACTGTAATCATTCGTGTGCAATTAAATTTGAATGAAAACGTAAACTTTAAGTGTCAACACGAGTAATTCTCTCTCTCTCGCCCACGAGACCACCTCTTATCAAAGTAATCAACAATCTCTTATGTTGCGATCAACCTTGCGTTGAACCACCGGAAGCCATACCCTTTTTCGCACTTGTCCACCG
>JXXA01016881.1:0-11936 GCA_000956255.1 Anopheles punctulatus
TCAAAAAATTGCTCGGCTTCCGCTTTGCATTGGTCATTAATCTTATTGCCAGATCAGCAGTAAGAACATATTCACCCTATTGATACAATGGCTCCGGGACCGGGAATTATTGTGGGAAAGGTCGCACACGCTTCTTCCCGTTTTTGCTGTACATTTTTTTCTCTCCAGCAGCTTACGCTAGCTAATCGTTCCGAACCATTTATACCCATTTTCTTAGCACTTCGAAAACGGGCTACCATGGGCTGCACGCGTTTTGTTGTCCGTCTTTTTTCGCTTACCAGGATGAAGGCGGATGAGTTTGTTTGCTTTGGGCAGGACGACGTCGGTCGGCCAAGCCTGTACGGGAGGATTCGGGAGTGGCAACCGATTGCGCACAGAAGAAACTGCCAAATAGTTCACAGCAGCTAGTTCTATACCCAGATTCTATGATTGAACCGTAAAGATCGTGCAGGAAGTGGTGAAGCGCTTTCAAATTTTAGGGATCGCACAGGCCACAGCTGTGCTGCGTGTTTTGTTTTCACATTTCACACAGTGTCGTCCGCTCCTTTTGGGTAGCCAATCTATCTCTGGTCAATGGCATTGACGTCCGAAGGTAATGTGATGATAGTACCTTTTTGCGTAAGTGACAAAGAAGAACTGTTGCGAGAACGTTGTGAGAAAACGGTAGAACGAAAAATCATGCTGGAAGCTCATAAATTAGTCATCGAAACCGAATGGTATCCGCTCGTAAATTCTTGCATCGAGCATCTAGCGGGGCACATCGAGAGTGTGAGGCACCATTAATCTCTTCCCCTGGCGTGTACACGCTTTCGTATCGCCAAGGCAGAAATGAAAAGATTTCTTTGATCATGCGACGGATCTAGCAGCAAACGAAAAAGGTGTCATCATTTGACGCGCTTTTTTCTGCTTGGCCAGTGGTAGTTTGAAATCTTGCCTGTCTTTTCGCGCTCTCACGATTTGAATGGCAGCCGCCAGCCTGCACGTTTGGCCCGCAAGGACATTTTAAGCAAATAGAACACACAAAAAATGTGATAGGTGCATGAACTGTCTCAGCTGCTACAAGGAAGATGCCAAGTGACCGCATGCATGTATGTGCGTGTGTGTGTGTGTGCGTGAGTGTGTGCGTGAGTGTGTGAGGAAGAAAGATCAGTTTTCGCTATAAATAGAAAGAAAGATAGCGGCGCGAGTAATTTAAGCATTCGCCACAAGAGAGACGCACCATTGATGACTAATGCAGCCGGCGGCCACTAAAACCGGGCGGCCGATGGCACGCGACAAGCGTGCGGAATGGATGTGTGGATGTGAAAAGTGGCGTTCAAAACGAACACAACCGGGCTTGGCGGAGCGATCACGCTTCAACGGTAATTTGTAGTACAAACGGGGAACTTTAATTTAAGGTGTCTTAAAACATTACGCGACCCTGTTAAAATCTTAATTGAGGCACTTCATCCCTCGTGTGTGTGTGTGTTTTAAGTCGTTTCGTTACAATCGAAGATACAACGCTAAACAAGTACGGCGCGAGATCGAGCCATGCTCTGCCCAACTCCGCGTTGCCGATGGTAAATCATTTTCGGGTGTGCGCACATGTACAGGACCTCCCCTGGCGTGTGCGTTCTGATATCATAAATTATGATCATTGTTTACAGTATTTTTAGATTTTCCACCAACCAAAGCTACTACACCTTACACGCACGGGCGATCTGTTTGGGAACCTTGGCCTGAAGCTGGAGCATCACTTGAGATTTTACCGTATTGTCAGGCATTTGGTGTGTTTGATTGTTCTGTACATGTGTGAGTGAATGCGTTTGGCTTGCATTCGTTGTGGTTTAGTTGCTTCGTTGCAGTCGCGCTAATGCTGATAAACGCCGAGAGCAGTATGTCACTTTGCGAGTGCCTTATACCCCACCAACATGCCACTGTTATTATCCATATCAACACGCGGTGAATTGTCTGTGGCTGGGGCCGAGTGTTGAGCCGTTTGTGCTCAAGTGTTGACGGAAAATGAGTAGAGAGCTATTGAAAAATCAACCGGTTGGTCTCGGTTGTGTTCCTCACTGCTGGTGAAAGCGTACGTAACGTGCGTAGCAGAAGCGGGAGATTCGTAAAAGCAGCACGAGACCGGATTGGTAGGTGGATGCTGCACTACCAACCCAAGGATTCATCTACAGCCCAAGGATCATGGGGGGGCGCAGCACAAGAATATTGCTCAGACGGTGGGTTCGCTTGCTACTTCACCTTACATTCTACCTCCCGCTGCAAATTGCTTCTTAGATGCTTTCATACCTAACGCAGTTCAAAGTGCCTCTATACGGTTGTGAGAGATTATTTTCCACGGGGTTTAGAAAGCACCGAACACCCCAACAGCAATAACAAAAAAAAAAGAACGGCTGCTTAATAAATCAGCATTAGAGGCACCACGGTGCGACTGTAAAGGACGATGAAAAGTAAAATTCATTGAAGAATCTCAACAATGGATCCGGTGTTGTGCAGCGCGATGAAGATGCCGGATTTTTTTTTTTCGTATTACACTTTACGGTTTATTGCGGAGCGCTTTTCGGTACAATGGCGTGTGAAATGTTCACTTCGCGGTAGAAAAGACAAAACTTGCGGTGCGGTGCGTGAAAGGTGTTTTGTTTGCCCCCGTATGTTACATATAGGTGTAGCTCATTCATACAGTTTCCAATAGTACGCCCTGCAACAGATGTCATCCGTTGCGTTCGTTTCGCACATGTAAATTGCTATAGTCGAATGACGGAGGCGAACGGTAGTGATTTCCTCACACTCAACGCTTCCGTTGTTCAACAGTAAAGACCAATAACTCACGATCTTCAGCTACGAGCATCACCAAGGCGAAGGATGGCTTGACATGGCTGTGATGCTTCGGTATGCCATGTGACAGTGCGCCAAGTGCCAGACATCAATGATATTCCTCTTTAATCAAAAGATAGACGATGTCACTCAATCAATCCCGCAGTGAATGCGCAACAAGAAGCCAGTGAGATAGGAAGAGCGTAGAACTTAATAGATATTGCCGTTTTGCATAAGCATATGAGAATGCAGTGTGATTCGGTCGCGTGCCATGAACAGTGTTTTGAGTGAACTGCCAACGTGTGTGTTTGGGTGTGTGGAAATAATTTTACAGGTTGTTATAAATATTACTGCTCTGTTTATTTAAGGCATAACACTCCATCGATAACAGTTTGTTCAGTGCAGTTGCAGTGATGAAAACGCGCGTCGGGGCTCCCATAATAGGTTGTGAAGCATAAAGTGCCACATACTCTTCAGTGCGGATAAATTTCAATATGCTCAGTGTATGGTTATAGTGCTAAGAAAATGGAGCAAGGCTCATGGTGAGATTATACAAGCATCGTAAGATGGATCGATAAGCAGCGGGGACGCACAGCACAGTGAAGTGAAACCGTTAGTGGAACAGCATATATGTTTATCTTATTAAGCCATCCCAACAATACACACAACAGCCCGAGAACGGGAGCGGCGTGGCAAAGGAAACGGAAAGCAAAATGACTTTTGTCACTGATGTTGGCGTTCATCATTTTGTGGCATGGCTGCTGTTAATTTCGAGTGCGACTTCAACGAAAGTAAAAGGTAAGCGCCGTGTAACAAATGATACCAGTTAGATGAAATGAAAATTCATGATTCAGCTTACCCTCGCATTCATGGTTTATTCATGTTTGCTTGCTCGGTTTGCCGCGTATTGAAGCTCATTATCACGTCCGTGAAGATAGACATGTTCTTTTCACGGGTTTGATTTTATTATTTAGAGACCGGTGGCATTCATTGCTGTATCGATCAAACCTGTTTAGGAGCACAATAAACATTTGGTTTTGATGGAAGACAATGTAAAATGCCCTACTCCAAATTTGCACACACAGAGCCTACCTGCGTTTAGACCATAACGTTTATAGTATCATTTGAAGTTGGTTTTAGTTATAGAGAGGTGTAACGCGGTTGTTTACGTTTACCATCCATCGTTACGTTTTACCATCCATAACCGCGGTTTCAATAATTTTAAATTAATTTTATTTCGACACAATTCCGGTAGTTTGTTCTTTGCCAGGCGAATCATAAAAAGGATCGCTGTTCTAGAACACGCTCCGGCACCGCCAACGGTATGGCTGCACGTTGTGAAGGAACATCACATTTATAGCTTAGGACAGTGCAAAACTCATAACACGTCATCATGCTGAAGCATCATACTGTGTGGTATTTGTTTATTTGCCTATGGCTTAAGTGGTATCGCTTCCGGAGTTGAATATTATCCTGAAACAACACTATTCCGTACGATACTACTCAACGGTTCGTCTCCGGCATGGTTTCTTGACTTTAGCAGCATGTTTATCTGTTGTACGTGTTTATACTACCACTGGCAAGGGATTGTGAGACCACTGCAAACTCATGCATACGAACCGGTTGGAATTACCTATGATATAGGCAACTAAAAAAAAAAAAGAAATCTTCTCCCTACTCGTGCCAGAAGAATGAACAATTCCTTGGGGTTCTCCCGTATTTTCTACATGGTTTCTCGAATTAATCCTCGACCCCTATTCAGTCACCGTGGAAGTCTAATTAATTTTTGAAGCTAATGCTGCTTGAGCAAAAATACAACGCAGGGCTGAGATATTGATCTGGTTTGATCCTTCCGCAAGGATTCTTATGTTACTTATGCCTTCGGATCACTTGTTTTTCTTCGCATTAGGTGTTTTCGTAACCTTGTTTGTTTACCCTTACCTGCCCTAGGCCTTTGAAATATGATACCAGCGAATGTTTCATTCGAAGCAAATGTCGAGGAAATTATAACCATTCAGAACGAACGTGCCGTATTTAGGTATGTGGAGCAAATCTAACCGGTAATTCGCTGTTATTAGCAAAATGTACATGGATTGGCTAGTGCAAATTGTAGAAGGGCTCAGATTGCAAATGAGATTGGAATTTTTCGGCAAAACATATCCTTTTGAATGCTCATAGTTCAAAAGAGGCACCTCGACCACGATAGGTATAATGAGGGGAACGACACAATGAACCTGAAAATGAAGTAATGGGACTCTATTACATGATTCTGGCCGTAAATCATTGCCGTTTGCTAATTCTGTACGTTTAATTTAATCATGTAAATGCAATCTAACTGTAGAAGCGCAAGCGTTTTTCACGGAAACTAAAACGGCGGCTTTGCTTTGGATGAAGAGCATGAATGAGTAACAGAAGGCACCAATTTAGGTATTTAAAACCGGCTATTACCTAGATTAGACAAAGGATAGGCAAAGATTTATTCGGATCTTCCTTCGGATAATTTATGTGACATAATATACACACATTTGCAACGTATATCTGTACACATTTAGTTGAGATAAAGAAAAATTTTATACCATATGGATGCTAAATCAAGAATTTGCAATAAATTGCCTCTAAAAACGATAGTTTCAAAACAGAAAATAGAACACAGCAATTTTTCTCTACCGATACCAGAAACTGTTGCGTTCTGGGAGTTTTTTTTCCCATATCCCGGCTTTACGAGCTTAGGATTCTATAATCCATTGAAAATAGTTTTGTACGGTGGGATTACAACACAACTGCTAGCCACACGCACACGCTGCGAGGAGGGTCCTTTTTTAGGGTAAAGATACGCAGCTGGGGTGAACAAAAGTTAGGGGGTCTCTCGAAGCAAAAGCGAAACAAACACACACAAAAAAGAAAACTATGGCGAATCAATCCATCTAATCAGCCAGCAGAACGCACAGCGCAGGGACATTTCATAATTTTCAATGCGCTGACAGAGAAACCCTAAATGAAGGAAAAACATACTGGTGCAGCTTACTTGCAGCCTCAGTTCGACCGTGTTCGGCATTTCTGCTGATGTTTATGAAAGATTCGACCGAACCTTTCGACAAACATCAAACTGCCTGGGGTTTCCGATTGTTAATTATTGCGATTGAAATCACCCAGATCAACGCCACGATGCGGGAACGAACACATTGGCTTAGGGTCCTAAGCATGGTTTTACCCTCTTGTCACTCTCCAGGTGGCAGTGTCACTGTGCAATATTTTGCAAAACCGACGAAAAGGATCGTTTTTTGCCGCTTTCAGTTTTAGAAAGTTTTCGTAAATTCGTTCGTTTTTGTTGACTATGCAAAAAAAAAACATACGTGTGGTTGATTTTGCGCTATTTTTTGCAATACGTTTTATGTTGGTTAGTGCAATATAGGCTTTTAAAGCATTTATACAAGTTTGGTGCTTGAAATATGCAGCATCCGCTGAGTTGTGGCCTCGCAATACTGTAAAATTCATTATCTTCTTCATTAGCAGAGCATAATGGATTAAATGTGTGTAGAGAAACGAAAGCAAAAAAAAAATCTCTCGTTCGACTTTTAAATCTGAAGCAACATGTTCGGCTGCGGATGCGGCGTATGAGCTCAGTTTCTGAGTCATCAAACTGATAACATCGTATTTACACTCAGCTGGTTTTGTTGACGGCTACTTTCATCCAGAAATGCTACGAAGATTACAAAAACGTGTGTTCAGGAATGCAATGCTTATGGTTCGTCATGTGAAAGGAGCACAGGCGAAGAAAGCCGACAAGCATCAACTCATTAGTCTAATGAAAAGATCTGCTTGTGCAGATTAGCATGAACAGAGGAACCCGTTCCGTGTACCGTGCGGCAATGTAATCCAAAAAACGGTGTGACTAAATGCTGGAGCTGTATGAGCTTGCTTCGGTGGCCATTGAAGAATTTAAGGTGCTGAGTCGCTACCGCTAACGCGTACCTCGCATCCCACGATCCTGTGACGAACAGATGTGGCATGGCGTCGTTGCGGAACTTTTGATAGCAAAATGAAATCGCAAATAAAATCCTCGGAACTACCGAACGCCGGCACATCAAGGCAAAATGAGGGCTTAAGCAGGGACTGATTTAAAATACTGATAACACAATGATCAAACATGAGCAGATCGTACGCATACAGAAAGAGGTTATATCTAAACATGCCATCAAATACAGTAATTTGAAGAACCAAATCGTTATACTATAAAAAAAACTTGCTAAAACTAGTTAAAACGGTAGCTAACCTAGTTTTTGAAATAGTTTAATCCCTGCAGTCTACATCCCTATCCGTCATTTTATGTTTGATGAAAAGTAATGCCGTGCAATCAGAAGCATCATAGCAGCCTGTCTATAGCTATCCGACCTCATGTGCGGTTTGGAGTGAAGTCTTTCTCTCTTGTGTACACTCTCAGCAAGTACTTTCTCACTGACCCACCGATGATCAAAGTGCATTTTCGGCTACCGTCCATTAATTAAACGAAAGTAAATGATGGATGATGAAGTAGTAGAATGTTTCTGGAATGGATTTATCAGCGGCTGGTAGGAGATTATTTTTGGTCAGCATTAATATAATACAATCTCCATTAAGGTAATTATTACTTTCATCGGTATTGATCTCTTCTCGACCGTAGAGAGATTATACTGCTTAACCGTACAGTTTTAGTGTCAATTACTATAGGATAATATTAAAGATTTGGTTCAAAACCAAATTCAGAACAATTCACACAATGTCAGAGCAAATTAAAATTAACATTCAACTCGTTAAGGCTTTGTGTAGCGCATACTTAATGTTCTCGCAACTACAATGCTTCCCTTGAAAATCAACAAGTAAACACGAATTAGTTTTCGTATCACCAAATAGAGCGTTAGAAGTAAAAAAATATTGTGCGATACTCAATCAATGACTTTCGTAACTTTGAATGAATCGCAAGGGCATGGCGTTACAGAAACCGTAATTATTTCAGATTATTTCTTATATGGTGCAGGAAAACAGAAGAGGTATTATAAAGTTGTTTTTCTTCCAACAGACACATGCGCCGCAATTTAATTTGTTTATTGTACATTTGTTGTGTTTAAACAATTCAACTGCTATTAAGCATAGCACATCGAGAACAAAACGAAAAAACCAAGGTAATAATACTCAAAGACACTCGGCTGACGTATTTTGCAGACCCTTCTGGTGCTTAGCTGTATACTTTGTTGCCCTCTTGTCTTGTTCAGGAACAGGATTTTAATAACCCTGCGGCATTGAATCTCCAGACCAGTCAAGCAGACAGGGACACACAGTTGGCCAAAGGAAATGTTTTGATGTAAAAGTAATTTCAAACCTAGCTTCAATTCTGTTTTAATCAAACCGGACAGAAACATTTACCTATGATGGTTCTATCTTTCTTATGTTCTTAACTAGAACAAGAATATGGCTTGGTAAAGAATTTAGTTGTTCGAATGAGACTGGGTTTAACATTGATAACACAAAAAAATCATGAAAAACAAACAGACATCAATCGTGTAAAAAAACCACGTAAACGGAAATTATGCCAGATGTCCGTATTGCCTAGTACGGTGAAGCATAAATCGGTCAATGAGACACACCAACAAAATATATATCTATACAGCATTAACTAGCTCTAGGATCGAGCCATTCTGATTTGTTTTTCCTTCTAGGCAGCATGTTGATTTCTGGAATTTTTAGTTGAAAGCACCTGATGTTTGAAATTTGAATTTTGGTTATTTTATTGTGTTCGGTTTTCATTACCACAGTTAAAGACGAAATTAGTCAATGTACCACAATCAATAAGTCCTGGCAACGGCAAGAGATAAGGTACACATTTTCAGGGACATCTCAAATTAAATGATGTTAATTCAATATGTAACGCGTGGTGATAAGATACAATCAATAAATGAAGCAATCAATTTGATTACCGCGCTCGATAACTAATTAGTTTGATACATCGAAACAAATGATATATCTAGATAGCTGATGATAGTTGTGCAAGGTTGGGTGAACAAAATGTTTTAAGTAAGACACATCATATTTCATCATGGCCACAGGTGAGCAAAGCTTGCAGATGATAAGTTCTTACTACCATATGTCGGTTTACGTACCAACAACGAAATCTACATTCGTTCGACTTTGTACGTCAAAAACAGCATTCAAAGCTGCCGATCAAAATTCCTTTCGAAACGAGTGGCTCAACCCGTTCTTTTCATTGGCTCAGTAGCATTGTTTTTCGAAAGGTACACCTAGATCAGCATTATGCTTAAGTATGAGAAATGGAGGGTTGTTTTGTGAATGATGTGTAATCCTTTTCTCCTCGCAGTGATTGGGTAAGCAAAATAAAACAGCATAAAACGCTGGTGGCATTTGGTCAAGAAAAATGTACTGGAAATAATGGAGGACTATTTGGAGGTTATTCAGGACTGATTGAGCATTGTTCGTGATATCATTGGTAGAGTGCTCTTGTGGGATCGATTTTTGGAAGTGCCTTGTACGTGGAACATACAAATCAACAGTTCAAGCGTTGGGTGGGAAGGTTAAGCATATTAATATGCATTGATTTACATATAGACTGGTGTTTTATGATGTACACTGATGCTCTTATACTTTTTGTTTTATAAACAGGACTTATCATTTATACCAGACTGGACCAGCAAAAAATGCTGTTTTGAATTTGTTTTACCAAAGCTCAACCAAAATTTGAGTTATGAACTTTCTTAGGGCGTGTTTTTTTAAAAGCAATTCTTCACGTTTTATTTCAACTAATGATTGCGTTATTGGTCCACTAGACGTCACGTAATGGAAATCAATTTATTCCGCTAGGAGACGCTGGTGACGATTGGAACCAACACATTTCGTGGTGCGGTCACGCAAAAGGTCTAGATATCAGCATAGTCCATCTGGTCGCATTAACTTCAGTACTCATGCCAAACCGAATAGGTGCACCCCGTTCGTGTCTATTGATCCCTAAATCTTTGAACAGCTCGTGCACCAGCTGCTAGCGGCAGGACCAATCATCAATGAGCATCAGGTTGAATGTCAGAGCAATAGGGGAGCAATATAGTGCCCGGCATGAGCATCTATCGTGGCATCTCACATCCCTGCGAGCGCTTTCATTTTAAATCTCGAGCAAATAATTCATTTTCATTCAGGCGAATGAGGAATCAAGAATGTTCTAAGCCTGATAAACCTGACAACACGCTGTTGTGACCAAGGTACGAACGAGGGGCTTTTGCTGGTGGTTTGGAATCGATTTTGAGTCGCCGAAAGTCAGTCATCTTGTTGAAGGGGATTCGGGGAACGTTTGCACCCTCGCTGGCAGTGTCTAATTGAATCATAGCTGGCTGATTGCGTGAAGATATTTTCGTTGCAAAACTCTTGACTATTCTCTAGCCGACATTGACAAAGATTGCCTGCGAGATCTACATGTAATTGCAGAAAGGAAGGATGTGGACGGTTTTTTTTTCACTCCAAATTTTCAACACGAACCTCGAACCTATCCGATTCGTACTAAATATCGACAAATTTTGGACAGTCCTGGAAATGAATCGCTTGGGGTGAAATTATCGGGCCACAAATTTGATCTTTTACGAAATTGACGGTGATGCCACCCGCTGCGATGTTGGAGGTTAGTGACGGTGAGGAAAACTCTATTTTATGCTTCGTTCACGCTGCGTTGATTTGTCCATAGGGCGGAGAAGTAAGAAAATTAAAAGACGCATTGCCATATGTTTGAGTGGAACGACACAAATCGTTTAAGAAAAAGGTCTTTAAAACAGAGTTTAATAACTTTCCAAAACAGGGTCTAATATTGATACATTGGTATCACAAAAACATGAACTAGTAAACAGCTAGAACAATGATTCATGGTTTGGTTGATTGAATATGAAAATGAAACCATGATTAAATCAGCAAACGTCCATTCGATAACACATCATCGCATTACTGAAGGATAGCTGAAAGTAACACAACGCACGTGTAGCCGGTCGCAGCAACACTTCATTGTCTATACATACATTATGAACCGATGAATATTATACGAAATCAATAAGGCCACCCGAATGAAACTGAGTGAAGTGAGAAAAATGAGAGCGAACAAGGAATTGATCACGATGTGAGATTACATCTGCCACATTTCAATCATTTTTGTGCCTCTTAACATAATGTGCTATTATAAGTGGAACACTACTGGTTGCGTAGTAATTTATCCTATCAGTGTCTGTGTTTGGTTCTGCACAACGGTTTTAAATGCAGATCGGAACTACAGTGCATGAGCTGCTTACAACATTTAGACAAAGCATTGAATTTACTTAACAACGTCCACAAAGCAGCATGCTTTCTTTGAAATCATGACGTGCGCGTCACTCCATACGACAGGACCGCCGTTTGCCTACCGCCAACGACTATTGGCATACAGCATACTCTCCGGAAAGGTGTGCAAATGGAAATAAGATGGAAATTCAATATTTACCATACAACAATGATGATTACACGAGCGAAGATCGGCTAGGCGTTGTCTGTGCGCGCTGCGTTACCATAGATACCAGAGACGTGTGGGGTGCATTTTTGTGCTTTTACATCCCACGCGAAGCGAAACGAGTAAACATCATTTCATTATTCATTTATTTAACTCTCAAATCCTCTCCGGAGTCAATTCGCGTCTTTTTAGCTGTCGAAGTCGGTTTTAAAACGTCGGTCACGGGCTTCAAATGTGTTTGCATGCTAAATGGTACAGCGTTTCCTTTGAATTAATTGCATTTTCGCAGTGGTGTGGTCTGCTGTGAAATGAATGAGCTGGTATAAATAAATGTGCTGAGAGGCCAACGTACGAGTAGCCCAACATACCCAACGACCTGATTCAGTTTCAATTTCAAATTTTAATTTTATTCCAATGTCAAACAAGATCGACACATTTTCAGTGCGAATTCAGCGTCATATGAACAGTTGTTTTGAAGTGTTGTGTTTGAATTTGGTTGTGTTTACCATCCACGCTTACCTTCATGATCATTTACGCAAAAAGTAACTTCAGATAAATGCAAATCGATGTTCAACGATTTCTTTAGTGGCATGAATTCCTGCTGGATTGGAGACTTCTCGTTTGC
>JXXA01016892.1:0-12350 GCA_000956255.1 Anopheles punctulatus
TTGCGCGGCGAAGGCGCTACAGCAAATGACTTCTAATGATAGTTTCTCGCTAGCGCGCGGGCTCGCTGTGCGCAGAATGGTATCGAAATGAAACTGTGCCGTAATGCTCGCGCCAGACGGGATGGTGATGGGCGCCCCTACGATGGCCGGCAATCGATCAAGCCCCGCAGGTCAAAAGTTCACCATTTTGCGGAAAAGGGCTGCATGTAGCAGCATCATGTACCCGCGTAAGACGCACCGGCCATGTACGATTGCATGCACACGGGATAATTTAAGGGGTTTGCCTACCGACCCCTAAGTGAAGGGATTTATTAGCAAACAGCTTGGGTTGATTTCAATTCGTTGGTTGCAATGTTTTCATCACGACACCAAAGTCATTAGAGAATTAAATGTTACATTATGTCCGAATACAAATATAGCACTTCAGGTATCAAACCACGCTAATTGTCACCTGCTGTATCTGTAGAATGATAAACGAGCCTACACAAACGCCCATAACGTCCACAGTAGACGAAGGACTTCTATTGACTTCTTGGCTGTCGTAGGTTACAGACAAAACTTAAATTTAACTGAAATCGGTTTGAGTTAGAACGTTACTTGAGGTACAGTGTTATCAAAACTATCTTTATACAACTTCTTGCAACGCTCCTTGAAAAAAAAAATGACAGTTCTCTTTTCTCTCTCTATAGGTTTTTTTTTTTATTTACGGCCGTGAATAATTCATCTCATATAAGTAAATTCAAAAAAGTATTTCGGTCCCGCTTTTTCTATTAAATCTGACAGGTTGTACTACCTGACGCATCGGTTGAACGATTTAAATAAATCACCTTCCGCACTGGGTAGGATTGCTGGCACTGTTGATCGTGAAGGGCTTTTCCCACGGCTCCATTCGCCGATGGCGACAACAGCAACGGGCTTCTCGTTGCCCGAGACATGGAGAACTCATTCCTCATTTCCCGTGATTGCTAACACCGAAACCAATCAACCAGCAACATATTAAAGTGCATATGGCCGCCGTCGTTGTCCCCGATGTGTGTCGGGTCGGGCAACTTACCGACCAGCCGACCAGCTGATGCATTCCCCCACTCCCCACCTCCTGCAACACCGTGCTAATTATGACGAACTCGGCTCAGCTACCGTCACCATCATCCTCCTCATCCCCAATCCCAGCCAATAGACAGAACACATTTCCTGTGAAGTCCAATCACGACCGGTGGCCGACTACTGTAGGACACAGAGGCGCGTGGGCTTCTAAAGAGCCACGCGGGTCGTACACTAATCATACTAATCCGAACACCCGCCGACCACGCCACAACAACTGCGAGGAAATGGGGTAAAAATCACAATCGCCACGTTCTCTGCCAACTAATAAGACTGGGCCCGCGTTGTTGGTCGGTCTGGGTTTCTACAGAGATCGATATGCTCGAATCGAACTGGCCGGCTGCGATCCTCTGCCTCCGGTTCCCCGCTCGTTGATGCCCGAGCGCACTGTTTCACGCAAAAACACACCTCTCTTTGGTTCGTCCCTTCCAACGAAGAAAAGGATAGTGAAGGAAAATCAGCATATCATTCGTACCGCGGTCGTAGAGAGGCTGCTGACCAGTCGGTGCTGCGTATGAACGCTTCACATGCAAACCGTGCCGTGTGTATTTATTGTAACAAATTACAAGCACTAATTACCATAATCATTCGTCCGGTAGCGCTCTTCTCACGCCATCACGCGACGACGACGAGCCTTCCCGATTAGGGGAGCCTCCTCTGAGGAGGGCTCCGTGGGGTGAAGTTGAGAATAAAAATAATCGATAGCCCCCCATTACCACCGGACATGGCCGGCACATGCACACAAGAGATCGGGTAAGGGTTGCTTTTTCCTCTTTCTCAGAACGATAAATAAACGATCTGAGATTAGGTGGTTTAACGCCGTTCGCATGTGCCGGCAATTGGTACAGAAACGTGCATTGATGCACGATTATGAAGATACATTCGTATGTAGAAAGTGGTACACATTGAAGGCATTAAAACAATAATAGCATGATTAAAAACTAGTCATATTTACCGTACAATTAAATACGATTCCCGGCACATCATTCACATTTTTACGATTTGAAGACAACACGATTTGTTTCTCAAAAGAAACAATGTGGTTTTCATCCACAACAAGGATGAAAACATTGTTTGGATCCGTGATCAATCCGTGAAACAAGGTTTTCTTCATCCAAAAAATGTCACAGAAAATTATAGTATTTTTTTCTACACATGCATTTGATTATTAAAATCATACCACTAGTTCTATTTCAAGCGAATAAAACATTCTTCAACATCCTCCAACTAGTGATGATTACAACAACTTTCTTCCTAAAACCAAAACATATTTCAAGCACTTTCGGGCGTCTAAGGCAAGTGCAAACAATTTGTTTTATAAGCTCCACTCAAGCCAACGTGCTTGTAGCTTATAAAACCGATTAAACTTTAAAATTCAACTAACGAAAAGTTTCCGCTCCTCCCTCGTGCAAGCTTCCATTATGCCCCCCCGCAACCTCTCTCGACGTGTTTTCCCGAATGCACAGTCGCGCCAACGGTAATAGTTTTAGTCCCGCTGGTGCAATAACAATATCCAACCATTAATCCACTTGGCTTTCATCCCCGCGGCCCGCTCCGTGTGTCCGAGAAGGCCGAGAAAGTGATAAACTTTTCTGCCGATGCTTCATTTCGCCGCCGTTCCTGATTGCTTTCCCGTTTGCCGAAACCGGGCGGGCAGCACACGATAAACAAAATGAATGTTAATACTACCGCTACCACCTCCCTCCCTCTCCTCCTTTCGCCCGTAAGGACTCTGCGTTCACATGCACGGTGCATCTCGGACCGTCCCAAAACCAAACCGAACCGAACCGAACCGTCGGCAGCCGCTAGGGAACTTTATTGCGGGGAAGATTTTAAAAACTAAAAAGTTAACAAACTCGGAAAACCCATATCTCGCCCTCGGAGCAATAATTTTGCCTACCTCACCCACCTGCCCTGCCCAACGCCCAAGTCCGGCCGGCAGAAGAACGCAAATCCGATATTCCAAAAATGGAAAGGAAAAACCGCCGCTCGCCCAACAGCTCCCATCTGCTTCTCCCGCCGCCGTGCAAACTTTTCTCACTTAATTTCCCACCGCCACGCGGGATTTGGCGTGAGCAGTGGGCGGAGTGTGGTGGCGGTAGCGGCGAGTGGGATGTGTGTGTGTGTGTATTTTACGATTGGCTGTCGAAGCATTTGCCAACCCGCGCCCGGGTGCACGCGAAAGTCGCGCAAGGGCAAAGTTTTCGCGATCGTAAAGAGGAAAGAAAGGCAGAATCTTTTGGGAGTATTGCAGTGAAAAATGCACTTGTGAACCCCACTCCTTCCTACCACCCTGTACACCGACGTCCTTCCCGCTGCACCCCGTTAGTGTACATCATCACGCGCCAATGCAATTGCATTTGCATTAAGAACTTCTTCAAAGAGTCTCGGAACGAGTTTTTGCCCCCCTCCCACCCTTCTCTCCCATATCTCCATCGCCCGAAAATTTGCTCACACCAAACGGAAGCAAATGTTTCGGGTTGATTGATGATGATGGCATTCTAATTGATTTTAATCTGCGACGTGCACTTTGGCACGAGCTCCGAAGGCTGCGGGAAAGTCGAATACCGAATCGCAATTCGATCGGCTACTAACCAGCCGGAAGTGTTTGAAAGGATATGGGATCAGAATCGTTTTTTTTTTGTTGCTCCCTATGGAAGAGGGAGGGTGTGCGGATGTCGCCACAAGGGAAATATCGCTAAGAGCGGGCCCAGGCAAGTGTTAAATCTGCCACTTGGAAAGCGACCAAAAGACTCGATTGGGAATCGAGCTAGCAAATCGCAAAGAATGTGAAAAGAGCTTTTTGTTCTATTTTAATAAATTAATTGGAAAATTAAAAGCTTTTTGTTACATTAAATAATATAATTCTGGTACTAAACATTTTACCTAAAACAGAGTAATTTATGTACAACGCCATGTTTGAGACACAAAGAAAACCACTCACCCAACCAATCATTTATTTCGTCACGCGCCTAATGAACATAAAGTCACAGACGAAACGGTAAAAAATGTTTAATTTTCTGCCACGGATAGCAAAAAAATCAACCCCCTCGGTGTTCCTTTCCCTTTAGCTGAGCCAGCTCCAGCTCCCGCACCCTTCTTCCTAGCAGCGGTGTGGTTGCATGCACAATTTAAAAATGCACTTTTCGTCAATGGTTATTTATTTCACATTCGTGGCCCACTTTTTGCCGAGTTTCGTTTCCCCACCTCCCTAAAGGTTTAGCTGACGTTACAACATTTAACGCGGTTTGTTTACGCGCACCGTAACCGGCTTAACACCGCTTTTAGGTGCATCATAAACCACAACACCAAACACAGCTCGGCGGCAGAAACAAACCCGTTTGCAGCGAGGAAAAACGAAATCAAATTTTACTAATTACACATTTCGCTGCGACACATACAGATTGCTAGGTGATGGAGAGAGGGGTGGAGGGGGAAGGGGGTAAGAGCCATACAAACGAGAATCAGGGAAAGCTAAACAGCCGCACGGTAGAGTGTTATGCAGCAGCAGTCATTTCACATGCAACGGCGACGGCGTGTGAGAAACGCAAGCCCTCCCGCTTCCCTTCGCCCGCGCGATTGCTCTGTTTGCATCGAATCATATAAACAAACACGCTGGAAAAACATGGATGCACCAGTGTCCGCAGCCCCGGTTGCATTGCAATTTGCATTAGCGCAGCACAAAATACAGCACACATCGCCATCATGTTGTTTGTGTCTTTTGCGTTCTCTTCCACCAAGCGGTTCCTCCACCAACATGGAGAAGGTAAGGGGAGGAGAAGGCCTACTTCCTTGCCGGGGCGCAAAAAGTTTGGTTTGTGTTCTAAACGATGGTTTCTTGGGCGGTTTCTTGGCCGAGCGCATTTTGCACGGAGACAGGCAGTTGCCTGCAACACAACATATGCAATTGCGGCCCGGCTGTTCGTGAGAAGAACGCGCGATGCTTTGGTTTATGTATTTACGGTCGCTTCCTTAGAAAACACGTGTTTCATTTGCAAAGCTTCGTCTATGACGGTTTCGACAGTTTTTTTTTTTATGAACCCCCATTTTGTTTGCTTATTCGCTCGTTACCGCAACACATTCGACTCGAACGCCAGCAGGTTTGTACCACCATTAAAACAGTCAACAAACAGCTAACGAGAAGTTTAGTGATTCTTGCTCTAAACATAGTTTTTTCGCTTTATGAAATGTATCAAATCAAATCGAATACATCTAGCGAAGAATTTAGAGCCATTAATGTTCTAACAACCATCTGCCATTGCTCATTGCGTTAACATTTAGCAACAAATCATTAAAAGGTCAACTAAATCCCACATTTCTACACCCAAGTTAGCGATTCTAAATATTATCAATCATTTAAACAGTTCTGGCAACGGCAAACAAACCCATAACATGCACGGTCCGTCATCGGATATAAACACACTACGTGAAATGACCGACAACAAACATACCTCATTACATGCGTCACACACATACACACACACTCACACATAATAAACCAACCGGCCAGTGTAGCAGACAAACAAACAAACGCCACCAAAGCACGCAAAACAATCAAACAAACAAACTTGTAAAGTGCACCATTGCACATCCGTCAGGTATGCATGTCTCGCAGCAGCAGCTAATGCCATTTTCCCACCGCCCGGAAAAAAGAGACCCCCTTATTCTACCTCTTTCGACATTCCAAAAAGATGCATTTTGGACGCACCCCGCAAAGGAATTCAGCACGCATCGCATGACAGTGGAGCTTCCGGAGAAAGAAATCCGAGATTGCATGCATACACGAAACGGGGAAGGGGGATTCATTTCAAAGCCTGCTTTGTTACCACGTGCTAAAAGGAAGAATATTACCATTGTCTTCTAAAAGACTTCTCAATCTTACACTTTTATTGTACAATTTAATAAAGAAAGGTAAACAATACAATAATAAAACAAATATTACAACGAAATGCATACTTTCAAAATAATCGTAAACGTAAACTTTTTACATAAAAATACCCGAATAAACAAAAAACATAAATTAACCTCCTAGTTAGCGTAGTTTGAGACGAGTCAGTCATGCTAAATTTAAATTTCAAATAAATAAATTAATACAAATATTTGTTTCATATTAGCTCCAAACCATTACAGCAGAAAACGGGCATTTTGGCGGTTGGCTTCAAAAGGCTTAATTTTTGCTCAATTTTGCTAAAACTTTTCTCGTCGGTAGTTCAAAGTTTATTTACTTATCGATGAGTGCTCTTCTTCGCCTGAACATTCTTACAAACCAAACGCCACGAACAGCAAAAACCAGTAATCTAGTTTTGCTACAAACGTTTCGCTAATTTTGCTCTCAGTCAGCTTGTTGTCTCAGCAGCATAAATACCATAATTACGCCCAAAGAAGCAGCAACGATCGCATCGCAAAAACCTGCCGTGCCATTGCAAGATGACACAGTCCGGCCCCACTTTGCTGCTCCCGGGGGTTATTCTTAGCCACAGCGCAAGCCCGTATTTATTTGTGCGTGAATTTGCCAACGCACGGAGAGACTCCTCATCAACGGTGCTTGCTCACACGTACTGTGCCCCCCGCAGCAGGGGGACAGCATCCCTACAAAATAATCTACCGCTGCCGCTGCTGCTTCGAATCATATCCGCATTACGATGGTACCGGTGGATCGCCAACCAGACGACGTCCGGACTCTGTGTCACCGCTAAGTCCTGCGGCAAGTAGCATCATGTCAGCGAAAAGGAACACCACCGTGCTCGTTTTCCCCGCGATCATTTTTGCGCGCTGGCGAGGAAATTTCACTCGCCGATGGTGGAACTGGGCGGTGGCCATGTTCGGGGTGTCGTATGATGTACATACAGAAACACACACGTACGCCGTATTTTTTTTTTTGTCTCGTTTTGTGGTTTTTACTCTACCGGCTCGCCAGAAGCCAGAAATAACATCGTGATGTTGCGTTCATCTCTCCTCCCCGCCGCATCAGGCGGGACTTACAGAAACCCCGCCAATATCCAGGAAGCGAACCAGACACTCACGTTCCTGCTGACACCCGGCGGCGGATCAACGTCGAGCGGGTGGAGGACACGGAGAAGGCACCGGACGCCAGAATGTTCCTGTCGGTCTCTGTGAATGTTTGCGCTCCCGCTGTCGGCACGAAAAGCGATACTTTTTTGCGCGCTTTGTATCTCCAATGCGAGGGAGAAAGTGAGCAGAAAGAGGAAAGGAGACCGTTGGACGGCAAAACGGAAACATATTTTCGTTATTTAAACAAACACGGTTGTAAAGGCATACGCAAAACATGCCCAATACATCTCGAAAGAGTGGAATATTCCTTTTCAGTAAAAATCAGTAATTGTTTGTAAAACTGAAGAATCAATCGATCAATATTGATTAATTAAATAAACAGAAATGTTAATGTTTTCATGTTTGTTTGCAACAAGTAGGTTAGATATTATCTAATTCAATAAAACAAACACGGTTCAAGTTCAAGAATAATTCAATGGCCCCCGATGCGTCAAACATCGAACCCACCGTACGCGCCACTATCCTGACAACTCTCGCACTCGCTCACACCACAAACACACACACACACATAAAATACCAGGCACAATGCTCCCTCGTTTCGCTCTTCGCTCTACCATCGGCATTCCAGACCGAAAGGGAGGGAAGCGATAAAATGGGAACAACCCCACCGCAGGAGCAGTTCGGCATGCCCATGCGCAGCATGATGATGGTATCCTGCGGGATATCCTCCCTGCTGCAAAAACCCAACGACGCCGTATTCCATAAATAACCTTCACGGTGTCCTTCACGAACGGGGCACACTCGGGGAGGGGCGGAGTGTGAGTGGGATGACGTCGTACACCGTATCTCGCCCTCTACTGCGGCCCCTTCTACCCCGTCCAGCGCAGGACACCCTAAGTCGGGATTGAAAATGGATCTACGATTCGTTTCATAATTGCCTGCCTCGGTGGAGGAATGTAAGAACGCGGCGCCTACTGCGTAGCAAACATCAATCACGTGACGGTGGGTCGGGAATTGGCACAGTTTCGCGTCCATTATAGGCCAAACACACACACACACGCACACGTGCGCGCGTGCACACGTTGATTTCCTTTCCATGAACGTCTGCAGTGGAGGACTTCCCTACGCTCCGTACTCACTCCGGAATTTCATTTTTAGTCCTCCGCAGAAGAAAAAGGAAAGGTACCGTTGGAAGTGGTAAACTACAGCAGGTCAATCATCTCCCGATTGCGTTTTGCCTCGTTTTGCAATCAATGAAATTACGCAACGTTGTGCGCACCTGTTGTAGGGCCGGTTTCGTGGAAATAGGATCGCTCCCGTGCAGGTGAGGAGGAAGTATAGTTTCTGTGACTCGCAAATTCCAAGAATGCCGTAAATTTCGTTGGAAGAACTGCTGGTAGTCGGACCGGGCAAGACGCACTAGACACCGGAGCTTTAAATAAAAAAAAAACTAGTGTTAGTAAAAAGCGTTTCAACTCACCCTATTGGGTGACACTTTTCGCGCACGCACACACCACAATGCATGGCACGAAAAAAAAGCGTGACCAACCGGAAACCGGGCCGCCCGTAAGGACGTCGGTCTGGAGTACGAGCGTGCCTTGCCGTGTGAATGAACGAAACGGCACGATAGCTATTTTCGAGGCCAGCAAGAATACGAATGCCCCCCAACTCCTACCACACCCTACAGACCCGGGTAGGATGGATGGAGCCCATGCGCTCGCCAGACGTCGACGGCGGCGTCCGACACGAAAAGCGCGTTTCAGGCGCGTTTCAGGCGCCTTCCAGGCGAGTCGTCTCGTCTATTGATTTTACGCAAAAGCACACATAATCGCGCCGGCCCGTCCCGACGACGACGACGGTGCTTCGTTCACCGAATGTCCTTTCCGCTCACCCCGGGACACTCGTTTCCGGCTCGCCAGTCTGGGCCACCCAAACGTCGGACGAGGACGACGACGGCTCTCGCGCTGGGGCTGCCTGCCACGCCATCAAAACGCGTCTGTGTATGTGCTACGTCTGCGCAAGGACAACCGGAGAGAGGATACGTGGGGCCGCACCACACCCTGCCACTCATCGGCAGGGGGTGAGCTCGGAACGGTGAGTTCCACTTCTCCACCCGGCGGTGAGTTTTCGCCTTCTCTCTCGCTCTTTTCCCGGGAAATTGGATCGCTCTCCGGCGCTCGGTTTCGGTGTCTAACCTAAAATTCTCACTCGTCCTAAAACAGGGCCGCAACGGTTCACTTCCCTGTGCATCGGCAACACCTGCATCCGGCCAGAAGCACACGGCAGCCCTTTTTTTTCAGGACCAGCTGCTATTTTCGCTTCTTCCAAAGCCTTTAGACTTTATGTTCTAAAAAATGAACGATTGATGACGGTAAGATAAAACGTAAGCGTCGTTCTCCCGAATTTCGATATGCTGCAATGGAACGCGCCTTTCGGTGGAGGTTGTTTCACGAAAACAACAGAATCCAAGCAGCCATGTTATGACGCACTTCAATCGTCCACATTCGAGGGAGTGCAACAACAAGGACGAAGGCTCATGCTGAGGACCAACCCAAGCCATCTCCAGAGAGGTGTTTGTGTTTGTATGCGTGCGCGGGGTAAGGATTCTCGCGGGGGGCACCATCGTACGGGCAGATTTAGGACAGGTACTCAGCCGGCAGCTCACAGTAAAACATCCAGAAGGCCCTCTTCTGTCTGCTCCCGTAAAATAACTCATCCATTATAATCCGTTGCGCAAATGGCCACCGCCGCCGACGTGCGATGGGCAGAGCGCGCTGTACGTCGGACCAAAGCGAGACGGAAGTTGTCTGGAGTGCCTAGATCCTATCCTAGACGACGGGCTGGGTTCGCATTCCACGTTTGACGGGAGCGGTGAGACGATCGGCGCTAAGGCACGAGAGCGAGGGGTGACGTGTGTTTTTCTACCACGTGCGCAGCCAGCAACGAGAACATCGTGTGAGTTACCTCACGCGGGGGTGACCTGGCTGCCTTCTTCCACCCACCAACGAGCCTGCATAAAGCAGCGAGAGGAAAGAATTGAGCTGTCAACAGTTAGACGAGGAACTCTAGGAGCGCATGGTGAAAATACTCGTTCTTTCTCTCTCTTTCTCTCGTTTTCTCTCACACATTTGGGACTACATTTTACCCCACCCCTTCATAGCATGCAAGAGTTTAACTACCGCCGGAGGGGTGTGGAAGGTGTCTAGGCAAACATTGACGCGTTGATAACGGGTACGGGAAACACACTGACAGGTTAGGTTTGCTTTATTTTCCCAACATCCCCTGACATCTGGCTCTAGATGGAACTGCGTGTGGACAGGCGGCGTTGTCACGCGCGGGGGTTGTGTTTCGATTTTTACTGACTTTACCCATCCATGCGCTTCGCAAGGAGCTGAGCGACGGACACAAAAACATCCCGAGAGAGAGAGAGAGAGAGCGAAATAGTGAGCGAAACCGAGGCAGGTTACATGGGGAACAACCTTGAACCAAACTCAAACATTGCCCCACCTCCCTACCGCCCACCCGTGCGCGCCCCATTTGCCACCAGTCACCACCAGAGTCCATTAGTAAAAGTGGCATAAGAGAGGCGAGCATGAGAAAGCATATTATTGCAGCATAAATAATTATTCCAAGCAACATGACACTGGCAGCATTTAATGATTGCTGGACTGACAGGCGACATTCATCGGTCGCGATGGCGATTGAAAGCAACAGAAACCCGATACGGGGATAGCCGCGGCACAATGGGAAGATAATTAAAGCACCACAACACGAGACGGCAGCACCGTTGGTCCGATGGGCGATGGGTGATGTTTTCCAGCAGGGAAGCGCGCTTTGTAAAACAGAAACAAACAAGTTGTTTGCTTCTGGTTTGCACCGGTTTGCTGCAGCCCAGAATACTGATGGCCCAGAAAATATTGAAAAAAGTACATACACGTAAGCAGGTCTTAATGTTGTGTTACGTGTATTAAATTAAATTTTAAAACATTTCTTCCACCTCCGAATCCGAAAAGTGAAACCGATTCCTGGGTGTACTAATCTTAGCGCTTATGAAAAGCTCCTCGAAATGACATTAGAGAGCGTTCGTTAAGTTTCACACAACACTCTCGTTAGCAGATATATTATAATATTAATAAAAAACTATTTTAGATGTTGTATATACACTCTTTCACAAATTAATCCAAATGGTTTCGTTTTTCATTCGATACAATCAGGTTTTCATCCTCTTCGCCCAAACACATCAAATGCCACTCTTCAAAAACGTCTCTAATTGGCATTGAAAAACAAAATGTGAGACTTGAAATACTAAGATTGCAGCAGAACGCACACACCCACACCGACCCCAAACGTCATTCACGATCCCAATACGGATCCACCGTAAGTGCCATTAGGTTAAGGTGCCGCCGTAGGCACTTTTCCATCACACCGTCTAATTGGATTTTCAACACCCCAACACCCAGCGGAGGGCTTGACATCGGTCGGCCGATGTGAAGACGCTAGGGAAAGCTAATAACGTAAGCTCCCCTCTGCCCGCCTACACAAAATAAGAAACGACCGTACAGCAAAACAAAAACTAAGCAGCTATTCTCGGCAACCGTGCCTTCCACTGTCAACACACACAATGCAGTGCGTTAGAACTATTTTCTCCGCTACAGCTATTTCCAACTCACACGCGCCAATACCCACCGTTTCTAGTCTTACGCTGGATGACGGCTTGATGCCCAATCGCACTGGGTAACGTTTTCAATAACGTCACTGCAAAAAAAAATCCTAGCTCGTGGAAGACTGGACTCCTCACAGGACCGTCTCGTGCACCGAGGTCGACGCCAGACTCCAAGCAAGAAAACAGCCTCCAAAGACCATCCTCTCCCAAGAGGAGGTGAATTCACACAAACTAGACTAGAGTATAGAATAGAATGACGCATGGTAGCGTAGAAAAACAAAATTATACAACGAAAGCACAGGAAACGGTGCCATGGTAAGGAAGTATCATGATGGAAAATGGACGCGAGAAACGTTCGGGCGGGATGACACCGCCGGCAGCAGCTCTCGACGGCTACAATGTGCACGGTTCGTTCATAACAAGCTAGACACAAGTGACAACAAACTTGGTGACAGTCAGCCTGGCGCGGCACAAGTCCCAAACAATATTAGCCCACCCACACTGCACCTCCCAAAACGTCTACGCAGTCGTGTCTTGTTTTTAACATCACTGGACGGACAAACGCTTGGGTGTT
>JXXA01016895.1:0-12976 GCA_000956255.1 Anopheles punctulatus
TCGCCACAAGCTGCTCGTGGCAGGCAAACATCCGCCCGCGGTGCACGGATTCCGTTACCGACATTCCTCGACTGTTCGACCCACCGCTCGGTTGTCAACAGCCAATCCCGCCTGCTTCGTAGAAGGGAGTGGGGCAAGGGGTGGTAGTGTAAAAATCGGTGGGAAAATACGCTGCCGCCGGCTCTATTATGCTGACGGGAGAAGGTTTCAAAACGGCAGCGGTACAATTGCTGTTTGAAGTGTGCGTTTTATTCGATTTGTCATCAACGATTTGTGGGCAGTGGGTGGTAGAGTTAATGAATTGAATAAAGAACGCTTGTTTTCATTCACACGTAATGTAAAAGAAGTTACACGTTGAACAATTCCTAGGAACTTGATACATTAAAGCTTTTTTCTTCATTCCAGATCATTTCGCATACGTCATGGAAATTCACTTTAAGTACGTTCATTCGGTAAGTACAACAACTCAATAGGTTATTAATTTTCTGCAAATATAATTTTGGGTTGTTGTTCGCATAAAACGCTCATCGTTTAATTTACAATCACAAATAAAACGTCTTATATGTTACTTCCCTGGAATTTGGTAACAAATTGTACATACGTAATTTTAAATTAATCCGAATTTGCAGCATAGAAACAGTCACACCCCTTGCTGACAAAGTATGTGAATCTGTTTGACATTCGAACCCGTATTCGCACCATTTTCGAAACAGTGCCAATCGGCCACAGATTGAACCGACACGAGCAGCAAAGGTATTCGGTGGAAAACAGAAAAACACTGGCAAGAATGTCGGTGGCGAAAGTTTGTTGCAAAGCGTATGTGTGTGTGTGTGTGTGTATTCAAGCTGGCTCAACTACAACCGACGTCGAAACGTGTGCGACGTGTGCCAACGGATGCACTATATCGTCCGACTACCCATTAGCCGACCGCCAACGGGCACGGACGTCCTCGGTTGCTTCCACGGGAAGCACCGAAAGCAAGAGTAGATTAGGTTTGTTTGCTTTTAGCAGCGCAGCACAACGAAAACTCGTTTGAAAACGACCTTCGTTCCGGTTTCGAGAAGGTTGCGTTTCAATCTTCAATCCAGTTTAATCTGAGCTGGAAGGAAAAAGCAGATCGTCCAGAGAATGTGAAATAATACGCATATTTTAACGCAGAATCTGACGCAACGTGTCTGCAGAGGACACAGAATGGAAAATTGTTCCCATTCTCGGCGCTTGCCAATGGATAAGATTTCACTTTCGATTCGCTCGATCCAATATTCTCTGGTAAAGGAGGAAATACAGAATGAAGCTTCGAAGCCTCGTGTTTGCATTCAAAGTTCCATCCGGCAGAAGTGAAACCGAAACAATGGGTCACGTTTTACGCAACGATTTTACTGCAAAAAGTTTTGATACTTGGCTGGTGTTTCTGCATGCTAGAGTACATCTGCCACTCGTGCAGCGCTCGTGATGGTACGCTCGTTGGATGGAAATTATGCATCATGCACGGACGGACCCGAACGAACGACAAACAATGCTAATTGGAAAGCAATCCTGTCAACTTTCGGGCCCATTAGCTTGACGCTGCGTTGGGTGGAAGGCAACAGTAAGACACAGCGCCCGAGTTCGCGATAAACAACACGAGAGGGCGTTACTTGATGAATTATTCCAACTTCGACACTCGGTGCCCTTTCCCTGGTGGAGGTTTTAGCGTAGGAGGCTATTTTACATACCAAAACTGCGGAAAGCTATCGATAGAAATGCACGCAAACTTCCAGAAGCTTCGTGCGGTTGTGCGTAAGAAAGTCGAGCTGCTGTTCGGGGATCACCAGGCCAGCGCCGGCACGGTGTATCGCGTCCGCATCCTGCGAGTTGTGCAGTGGAACGATTTCACCACTGAATGCAACCGCGTAGGGCAGCAACCGCGAGGGATCGTTTCGGCCCGCCTCCATGGTGTACCGCTGCCGGAGACTTCCACCCGCATCCGGTCCGGTGATCCACAGCAGCAGACATCTCGCGCCGTTGAGTGTGAACTTCGACGACATCAGTGCGAAGGGCAGCTTATCGCGATGCTTCCCATCGCCAAGGCCTCTGCAAGTAGGGTTCGTGTTATTTGAAGGGCAAGAGGAACACCAGCAGGTATCGACCCAACATACCTGATTTTACCGCTCACAAGGTACAACTTGTGGCAGCGCGGGTCTTCCCCGTCCGGGGCATGCGGATCCACGAGCACCGTGTTTGTCTCATCCGGCCATAGCATTTCCACCAGCACATCCTTGTGATCGAAGGTGACGTGTGTTGCGAACATGAAGAGACAGCACAATTGTTGGCAGTGGCCGGCAGGGCACTGGAATGGTTGGCGCGAGATGCTCGTTTCGTCCAGATGGGGAATGGTGGCGCAGGTCGATGTTTGCTGGAGCACCTCGAACGGAAGGCGACATTCATGGTCGTCGATCGTTGCCTTCAGAAGCGATGCATCCATTGGTGGGGATGCGATGCTCCGGAACAGTTCGCTTGGAGGTTTTGTGTCTTCGAGATATTCTGGTCCGTCCGGTCCTTCGGGAATGCTCGGAGTACGGGTAATTTCGTAATTTCGTGCCATTTTGCAGCAGTTTCGAAACTCTTCCAGCACGCGTGTGTTAATCAATGCTGTGGGTACTACGATGATTTTGTGGTCGGCATCAAGTGCCTACTGCGATTTGCATGCGTGAGCACGTTGATATTGATATGTCTTTTGAAATGTAGAAATCACGTGGACGAGGTGAATTTTTGTTCATTAAAAAAATATTCCCTCATAGCAGAAATCTTATCAAAAGAAGTTTGAAAAATTTTCTAGAGAAATTGTTGATGCATTTCGACAAGAGTTTGAAGTAATCTTTACACGGAAGATCTCTTCGAAAGGTAAAGCATGACAAACATTTCTAGCTCCATCGTTGCTAAGACACCTGAAAAAAGTGAAGTAAGTGGAAATGAAAATTAAAACTGCAAATTATCTCGATAATGCTACAATTCGCAAAATCAAAATAAAAAACCGAGTACGATTACATCGTTCACCACGTTTCCGCTCCATTACGGCACCTCTTCATCAAGAGGCTGCCATACACTATATTACTGATAATCATTCTGTTTCGATTGAATACCGATCGGCTTAGGCAAAAAGGAGCACCAAACATTCGTTTGCTTGAGGCAGGTTTGGGCACTGTTCCGGACATGGCCTTGCTTGTTCCTATCACTGGGAGCGTAACAAACTTTTAAATCGTGTTGCGCCCCGTCGAGTCTTCCGTGTCAAAGCGGCTGCGTTACTATCGCACGATTATTTCAACTACGTCAAGCGCAACGAATCTATTTGATCAGTCAGTGCCAGTAGAAAAAAAATCTGCCAATTAATGGATAGAGTATTACTCGTCGTTTTGGTGACCGGTTTGCTCGTTGCCCGATGACCCTTTGATCTTTCGTTTCGTCAGTCTGGGAGAGATTAGAGTACGGGAGTGCGCTTTTTTATTCTTTCAATGAGATTTGTCTTGATAGCGTCTTGATAGCGTCTTGACTGTCTTGCGCTACGCTGGAACAAATGTTTAGTAACGCCTCGTAAATGTTTTGCACCAAAAAAGGGGCTCAACCGGCGTGTTCATGAAAAGCGCATGCTCAATCTGAACCCAGGCCCACCGTGTCTGCCCTTGGCCCGTTCGCCGACGGGGCACATACCGAGCGTGCATGTTTACCAGCCCGGCTCGTTAGACACGAAGGATAACTTCACGTCGGATGCTTTTTATTTATGCTGCTGGTGCTGCTGGTGTTGTGAGACTGGCTACGGCGTTCGGTGTTCGGTTGCATTCACTCGCTCTCCGGGCTATTTGCATTCCATCTAATGAATACGTCAAGTGTCAAACCGGTAGCGCCCCCGCCGGGTGTATGACGGGTAAGGTAAGGTGGCGAAAAATGATAAATAATCTATCACCTCCCCGCGAGAGCGAAAACCACAGGCACATGTCGTGCGGTTAGCCTGCCACGGGCACCGTGCCCGAATCCCGGGCCAGTATTTTCCGCTCCCGGGGTGGGCGGGAACCTGATTGATGTAGTTTTAATGATCCGCAGTTCAAACGGCGGCGTCGATACACCGTCGACGCGTGTATGGTCGGCGCGAACAAAGTTGCATGCACGGGTTTGTAATTAGAATAGCCGCGGTGATAAATTCAACCCCAAGGAGTAAGTTTGTTCTGAGCTGCGTAGGATGTGTCAGAGGCTGTCTGCGATCTTAAATCGGCTCCCGGGGAACTACCACACCAGCAAAAGGTGTGGAATGAACCACACCAGCACCGGTGGGTGGCCGGGCACGTTGATTAGATACGATACATTTAACGCCACTGGCGTATCAAATGGTGCGACCGCAAGGAATCATGTTCCTTCTAAATCCTCGTGTCATACGACAAATAGTCCACGTCAATGATCCATCACATAGTGCGGTATTTGATTTCGTAACTTCTCCATCGCTGAAATAGATTGCGCGGTTCTGGTTAGAATCGAACCTTAACAAAATGAAGTAAGGATAAATCAAATATTTTTGAAAAATAAAACAAACAGTTTTTAAAATTTATAACGGCCTGGTTGAATTTAACTTTCAATAATTCGCCTTTCGGCCCCTTTTGGCTCCTTTCAATGTTCATCTGGTGGCAGTTCGTGATTGTTGGGATGAATATAAAATCAATGCATTATTCCAGTTCATGTCTTAAAAGTGGGTTACACATCTTCAATGAACTGACATCTTCAAAACACCTTGAGATACAGTAGCAAATAGTTTATTTAAATAATAAGAGAGACCCATTTTTGTTCATGATTTTGTTTCGACACAGCGTAACAGGTGTAAGCGCACAGCTAACTGCAATCATATAGATTAATCGAAATGCGCCACTATTATGCGACTGCGCACGTATCGTTTCACGTACTACCAATAATTAATGGTACTCATTTATGGCGATCAATTCGGCAATCAGACAGACACTTGCCAGTTTAACAGCCAACGTAAGCAGCGCCAGCCTTGATCGACTCCTCCGGTCGGTGGTTGACCATCGCCGATTCACCGTGCGAATGTGCGCCCCCTCAGGTTCTTCCCACTCCAAGCTTCTATTACTTTTCTACGGTAAAAACCAGTCTGTTACCATTTCTTACATTGATTTCGCTACCAGATCGTTGGCTCTTCCTTGGGGTGTCTAAAAGTGCCACTGCTGTTCACCTAATTGGTCCGGAACCTGTCGGACGGGTTGGTACAGGCCAGCATGCTACGCCTGACCTGCGCCAATATGAATTCTATTTGAGCCTCCGAAACAGCAGCTCATGCGGTCTGACCGTCGTTCAAACCACAAGGAAACGAATAGTTGGAGCAACAGCGTGCAAAAAAAAAAAACGAGAGTACCTGTCAAAAATTTCCGTCTCAACAAAAAGCGTTTACGAGCTTCGAAACGTTTCTGGTATCGTTTGTTTGAGTGTGCGTGTGTGTGTGTGTGTGTGTGCTGGGCACACAGTGGGCAAGGTCCGTTTTCGTCGCCAACCACCGGAGCACACCAGCAGCACCACCGCAGCAATAAATTCCTGCCTGGGGAACTGGACTTTGCTCGGTGTCCACGAACACGACCAGCTTTAGAGGGCAATTAAAATCAATTCGGCAAAACAAAAGCGAGCGAGCGGTTGGCAAATAGCGAAAACGAGAAAAAAATACTCAACTTTAGAAGAAGTGTGCACCAACACTGCATTCCCCTGAAACAGTTGTGAACCTGAGGCAAATGCGCGAATGCTATTTTTCTCAATTAGGTGGTAACAAAAAAAAATCGTTCCAGCTGGTGGTACAAGAACAAATCAATTCATTCGGTGTGCCATGAACGCTCCCGGACATCTGAAGGTGGACCGAGTTTTTTTGTGCATACGTGAGTGCATTAGTTGGCAAAAATGGAAATGATATTTGGAGTTATTATTTTCCATCGTTTTTTCACTTCTCAAAAATAAATACAAATATCCGTTCCGTCGCGGGTGTCGAGTGTCCGCGTGTACGAACGCGTGCCCCGTGGGCGACTGGCAACAGAACGAATGCCTAGTAGTAGAAAACAAACCTCAAAAATGAACGTATTGCAAAAAACCAAAAGAAACGCGATTTCAAACGTGTTCGCTCAAGGGGTGAGGTGGGAGGTTATACACACGGAGAGGAAATCATCGAACCGTGGCCGACGAACTGAGAACTGACCTAGCTAAGTGGGTTTTTGTTGAAAGTCTAAGCTGCCACCCTATCAGCAGCGATGGCCAACAATAATCGGACTGCTGCCGCTTGTGCGCGAGGTGCTGAGATGTGTTTTTTGTCCTCCCGATTGGATGTGGCTTTTGTCTTTGGGGCTTGTTTCGTTAGATTTTTTTATTTCCCTTCCAGCTGTCAGAGTAGTAGGTAGTGCCTTTGAGGTAGGGAGAACAAAAAACACACCCGCAGCTTGTTTGTCGGCAGCCTAGTACATGTCAAACGCGCCTCATGGAGTCGCGGATTTGAGCAACCGGGCTAGAAGCGATAAGCGTGGTCGCTTGTTTCATCTTTTTCTTATTTTCTTTTTGGTGGAGCGGTGTCATGCCAAACACCAAGCAGACCGACCGGGCGTACTTTTGTCTAATTGGCATATTTAATGATTCGTGGTGGTTCGTGTGGGTTTGGCCACGAGCGGTTTGAGACGGGAGGTCGGGGATGGGAAGCGATAATGCCAGCCCCGTGGTTGCGAATCAACGAAAGAGGGAACGCAACGCTTTAAATAATCGGTCACACAAGTCGGTTCCGGTTGGGAAAGGTCGACGAGATCTGGAAGGCCTCAAATCGCAGCGATTCGAGCAGTTTCGATGGTGGTTTAGCATAAAATGATAGATTCCAGCTCATGAAGCTTCGAATCAAACGTAAATTCAACTTGATAACCTAGGGCGGCAAATGAAATTAAATAAAACATGAATTGCAAATAAACTAAACCGGTATCGGTTGTGGCTGTACGGGTCGTAGCGTGCGCTACTGCTGCTTGCTACCTTGCTAGGACATTCGGATGTGTGGAAACCTTTGCGTGGAACCGTTCGTGGAACCGTGTAGACGTCGGTCTTGATAACAGTAATTGGTTGCTACTGTCATCGTAGCCATCGTCGTCAATCATTGTTACATGCGCAATTACTGCAACTCTCCCTTCCGTCGAAATTCAACGGAAAATGGAACATAGCCGTTGTGTCGCATGGGTGTCTCGCTGCATTTTGCTCGTGTTTAGCTGTACATGTTGTCTTGCTGGTAATGAGTTTAATAAAGCAATTTCATTTTGCTTTGATTTTTCCCCCTATGTCGTTGATTGATGTCGTTCATACGAATTTTGATAACGAACAATTGTAGATCGTTTGTGGACCAACATTTGCTGCCATGTGTTAGCTAATATAAGTGAGCCGAAACCATGGTTTTAAAATATAAAACCCTGGTTTTAAAATTTCAATATATGAAACACATTATAACAGATTGCAAAGAAAACTACAATTCTAGTCTACTATCTCCAACTAAAGTAACCTAACCTTACCTATCTGAATTCGAACCTTTTCGATAGTGTGACAGATAACCTTACCTCGACTAGAGCGTGCTACAAGTGACCTCGGATTATTTGTGTGGTAACAGCAAATGGGACCGTAGTCAGTGATCACACATTTTCAAATCTTTCCTACATTACAAAATTTATTAAGACCTTACGTAGCCGCGGGCTGCATCTTTAGGATCTCAAGTCAAAATGAATATTTCTTGTAAAACATTTTAATAATTAAATCGTTCCATACAGTGCAAACATATACAAAAACGTTAATTAAATTAATGAGCATGATCTGAAGCGGGCAAAGCTGAGCGTCCGTCGAGGATCTGGAGATAAGAGGGTCCAATGTCATGAACAAAAAATTATGAAAAAATAAGCAAAAATTAATGTTATGTCTAGTTTCTGAGGTATAAGTGATGAGTCAAGAATTTGCGACAGCTTTCAGCTACCATCGCTTTGTCGGGGCTGGTCACGAAGTTGATAATAGTTTTAATAAACTTCACAAACGATCATATTTCTACAGCCAAGCTCAAAGATAGAAACAGAGAAATAGAAGAATGTTCTCTAGACCAATTCAAACGAATCTGTTTCTTACAGTTATCTTACAAAGAAAATGCCAATGAATAAAGTAAAGATAAAACATAACCACAATCAAGGACCTTTCATACTGCTTTGTCATTGTTCAAATTGATTTTCCTATAGTAAAACCGGCTTTCTATCGGCGCTGTTGTTTCACAACAGCAGCATGATATTTCGTGCTTCAAAACCTGCAATTTCCTAGGTTTGGCATGCCACGTGGCTTACGCAGTTTATTGCAAAACACAAAGATTAGATGGAGGAAAAAAATAGCCCGCACTAAACTAATGAGCTTTTACTGCGCGCTTAAATTTCGTCCACCGTTTTCAATGTCAAACGCCGATCAGTGTATTTCACCACATTCTGCAATAGTACAAAAATAGACCCTATTATTAGGAGCTCCCCACAGTTGTCTCAACTCCCCATGGGTCTGCGATACAAATTCCACCCGATCCTGGAATCGTTTGTCACCCAGAGGCGCCGAGCTTGTTGGCGAGCGAGTTTGTTCGAGATTGCTCTCTTACGCACCGGTTCCTCGATTCAAAGCCATGCGCGAAGCGCGGAGTGCATTAGCCTTTTGCAGTTTTCGATCTCGGCACCGATGAGATTGGAATTGGGCTTGCTGCTCATTGACGTCACAGACGTGGTGCGGCAATTGAAACCTCATCGATCAACATGTCGATGTTCCGCTCACTCACCTGTCCTAATCGTGGATCAATGTCAGCCCGTACGCATTCCGCAGCCCATTTTGAACTTGAACCGCGCACGTGGACATCGATGCATACATCATTCGGAACCGGTATTGGCTACGGCAGAGCTAGAGCGCTCGAGTTTGGACCATTTCATCATTAATATCACACGGGCCGCTTTCCGCCATCGGTGCGTGCGAAACCAATGTGGGGTGGCCGCTCTGAAACGCAATCCTTTGCACACGCTACCCATTTTTGGGACTCCACGTGGCGAAGATTAATATCGAACAGGTCTTCGCAAGACAAAGCCACGGCACAGAGAGGAGAAACAATACAAATGCTTTAAGACGGCATTTGAGCAGGACCCGGTACCAGGTAACCATGAGTAACCTTGTGCGGGACGTACCTTCGAAGGACGTGTGGTTCCATAATTATCGACACATGCGACACGTTGCTAATGCAGCAACATTTATCTTCGCGGCCACATATGGCCTTGCGTTCGGGAGCGCACCTTTTCATCAAAGCGTGATTGTTCCCGAAAAGGTGAAAGTATTGCTCAGTGTCACTTTTGTTTCGTAATATTTTGATGGTTTTTTTTATTTCAGTTAATGTTTGTAAGCTTCTAGGTTGTGAAGGAAACAAACGAGGACAGCATTAGAGATTGCTGGAAGGTGTCCAGGCACGTGCGTTATAATCGAAATGATGAATAGTATTTTCGATCAAATTCGAATGTATTATGAAGAGGTTGTCAATGCTCGGAATGTAGTCCAAATTCAGCCGACCAGTTATTTTTGTTTAATCTTTAACAGTGCTCAGAGCATTTCAGGTAAGTACGTAACAATGTTTCATGGTGCTTTTGATCGAATAAAAAAGAGGTTTCTTTATGTATTGACCATTTTTTATAATAAGGATCACCTTTTTTGTACTGCTCAATTTTCTAATCAATGTATGAATGTTGTTTCGTTTCTAAAAGATGTTTTTGCAAGAGACGGGCGAAATTGTCGCTTTCTTGACCAAGATTGATTTGGCTAGTCTCGGGGAAAAAATAAACACCTAACAGTCAGAACTTATTCTGTACAACTCGTAGACGACGTGCCTTTGCGCCCACTTGACACCCTTGGTCACTGTTTTGTTTTCCCACCGAACGACCACCCCACGTAGGCGTATCGCTTCGAAACCACACCGATCGCCGGCACGCTCGCCTTCCGTTGCATCGAGCCAGAGAAGAACCACGCAGCAAAGGACGGAAATGGAGAGTGGTAAAAAAGAAAACAATCTTCCAAGAACAACAAACCCACGACGACAAAATGCAACTGGCTCGGGAACCGTCCGGTGGTGGAACGGTGGCAGACACACGTACAGCTAGCTCCAACCCAGCAGCCCAGAATTCCATACGCCACCTCCATGCCAAGTGTCGGGCCCTCTCGAGGCGTTCGGCTGTTTGCGCAGCGCTTACGATAGGCATGCCCGTATTGCTTCACCTTTCCTCTGAAGGCGGTGCGCGGGTCAGCTCTAGTTGCTCGCGGCTCACACGATATTTACCCACGCCATTAGCGCGCGCGCGCGCTCGGTTAATATCGGTAATCACATGTATGTAGCTGGTCCGGCGCGATCGAACGAGCGAGCCGCGCCGCGCCGCGAGTTGTTGACATTATCACCGCGCTACAGATAAGGGCTTGGTTTGAGGATCGCGCTGCGCTGGGAGTGCCAGTTGCGTTGGTCACCGAGCTGGTGCGCAGGAGTGTGGAAGGGTCGTCAGTCGGTAGTTTGACCGCTTTCTCGCCCCATTCGTGTGGCTTGCTTGTTTGCGGTGGACAAACGCGAGCCCCGGTGGCGGCAGTGTTTGCTTTTCACATGATACTTCGCCCCACTGGGTGACTGATGATCGAGGGCAGAGGTGGAGTGGCAGGAGGATACACAGTGTACGTGTACTGGACACTGGATAATGTTCGGGTTCGATGGGCGATAGCAGCGCAAGGCGGTGCCGAAGGCGTCTGTGGTCAGGGTGTGGTTTGCGCTGCGTTTGGGCAACGAAACGGACGCATCTGACGACGACGACGACGACGCCGGTCCGCTGGAATTGATTGATTGATGGGATGCATGGGAATCGAGTGGAGCGAACGCACGAAGGAACCTGCAGATTAAGTCTTCAATCGATCGAGCGAGATTGCCACACCGTCAGGTTGGCGACATCTGGCACCGGTCGCTTATCGTTTGCATAGTTCAAATAGTGACTTGTTTGTTGATAGATTTGGATCAAAAGGGGCGGTAAAGGAACGGGGTGATGAAATAGATAGCGTGGTTCTTGACTTTATTCAAACCAGAAGGACATTGATTTCTTGAGAATGGTTGTTTTTTTTTATTCTAAAACCATCTTCATTTACATTATAAGAGAAAAAAACTAATTATATAACCAATAACAAAAGATTTAAAAACGCTTTAAAAATTACCAAATCAAAAAAGCGTTTTTTTTTAAATATCTTCTGGATCCTTTAGAATTGTTTCAACCTAGAAAATGTAAAAATGAAGAAAAATCAACTAAATGCACCTGCAAGTGTCGGAAGCAGACTCACTCTCCGAACACAGCCACTTGTCGAATGCTAACCTTCCAAGAAAATCGAAAGTGCGTGAAAATCCTCCTGGTCCCGGCGTCCCAAGTGCAAACGAAAACCCCTTTTTTCTGCAACCATTTTTAATCCTGCCATGTCTCGGTGCAGATGCAGACACTCGAGCTCGGGAGACGGCATACACTGCCGAAGAAGAAGATAGAAAAACGAAAACCCGCTCCGACCTCATTTCCTCGACGAAGGCTTCTTAGTGGGTAGATTATGTGAAAATTTGACGATCATGCTTGACTACAGGGAAGAACGCGGGAAGGGAGCAAAACGTAAAAACACGACGCTGCGGCTGGTGCACTATCGGTCGGCTTTGTAGGTTTCCGCCACCGATCCGGATACAGTCGTAAAAGTCGGCGCAAATTGCAGCTGCAGCTGGCGACGAATGTGGCCTTGCGTGGGTCAAATCCTAGCGACATGCGTCGTCGTTTACCATACAGAAGATGGGAGGCCGTCAAGCATCGGTGCGCTTGGTGTGTCTGTTTTAACGAGGCCCACCATCGTATTATGCAGCATATTATGCGCACATTAGGTTGATGGTGACGATCTTTGACTGGTTGCACTGACGTTGCCCATAAAATGGCAGGAGGAAAACATGTGGCGAACAGCGTGGAACCGCGTGTGGCCATGTCTAAGACAACGCTTGAGAGAGTTCCGTCTCGAGTGGCACGAAGGCTATGGAAAATGGCAGCTGAGGTGTCGATCTTCCAACCGTAGCAACGCGCGGCACAAGAAGCGGAAAACACGTTCGTTTTATGGAGAATTAAACCGATCCCGATCCCGGGAAATTGTGTTTAATGGCGTAACACGACCCTTACGAATCGGCTAATCGATAAGCATCTCGATCGATTTGGCCTGGAACCGGGGCAAAGTAGCACTAAACGGTGTGGCATCCAGCCAGCAGCGGTAGCATCCGTTCGTGCAACCGAAGAAGCAATCCTGCTCATGTTTTATAGCCCAGCGGTCACCGGACCGACCGCCAGGAGTAAGCTGATAAGATCTCGATCGAGCGATGTGCACAGGCCCCCCCGGGACAGGCCGTACCAATGCGACCATCCTTCCCGAAAAGGGGGAAACTGATCGACAAATACAAAAAGGGGCTGACAAACGGCCGCGTGTGAAAGATGTGCTGCGTGCGCTGTGTATCCTGCCGGCCACATCAGGATCAGGTCGATATCTCCCGCTGCGTTCCGGCGCTGAACCGAACCGACGCTGTGTCGCTTTTGTTCCCACACGGATTGGAGCCGGGGTCGCGCAGGGACGCAGCAAGTGTCAAATCGGTTGACAAGGGTGTCGGATATTACCTGCGTTTGCATCACGCACGCACGTACACGCCCGGTGTCCTTCGCAATTAGGTCCGTTGATTGGTGTCCGAGTGGCCTGGCAAGGTTCACGTTTGGGTTGCAGATGGAGGCAGGAGCTCGGTGTTTGCTTACCCATTTGATCGATTGCTTTTTGGGGTGATAAAAGTTGTCTGGGCACATCAGATTTTGGTTGTAGAAACGGTGGCAAAAATGTTCGACCTGTAGAAATGTTTCGTAAG
>JXXA01016896.1:0-13369 GCA_000956255.1 Anopheles punctulatus
ACACACACTCACAATCGTTTCAATCATCGTCATCATGGCCGGTCAAAAGCCAGCCGCCAGGTGATGTGTGGTCTATGGGGATTTTATTGCAGGATGTTCATAAGTAAGCATAGCATGGTGGCGCAGCTGGGTTTGTGAAGGAAATTTCCGAAACGTGTTTGCTCTCGGTGGACATAATCTGCTTCGCACGGTGAACATAAGGAGCACAGGAAGGAGGGACAGGGTGGGGAGAGAGCAGCTGGGAATTTGAGATTGTTGTTCAGGCATTGGGCTACAGTTTGCAAATGCCTTATGGAGCATGAGGAAAGTTTACTCAAAATTCCGATAACCTCACCCGGTTTATCTTACGTTGATGGTTTGTCATGTAAGGCATGCCTCAGTTTGATTTTCTGGTTAAAGTACTACTACAGATACGTTCGTCAACGTGTAAAGTTTAATTGAAACATTGCAATTCCTACAAATGGCGTTCAATTTTTTATACACTCAATGATAATTTTCTACGTGTTATTATATATTTAATCATTTATTAACTCTTTTATACTGATATATTATTATTTCTCAAAAAATATTCGGTATTCGATATCAGCGGATGTTTAATTTGCATTTTTAGGCCTCTGACGAACAACTCACTGTCACAGATTATGGATTAGCCTATTTTACTCTAAAAAACGAAATATCTTACGGAAAAGCGGCAAACGGCGGCATGTTCACAATCGTTGAAGTGGAAAAGAAGAAATCTCTGTCGTACTGAAGCAGAAAATGTGTTGCTGATATAATAGCAAACTATTACTTCTTTCGCGGAATCTCATCTGTTTTCGAAACATGTATGCAGCGTGTGCGGCTGCAAGTGTGGAATCGAGCGTCCCGTTCCCGTTTCCCATCGTCGGGCGGTGAGAGGGGTAAATCGGTAGTTTCAGTAGTTTCACTACCCCTAGCGATGATTAACGATTCTGCAAGCGAACTTCCGGCGGTGGTAGCGATGGTCAATCCGCTGTACCCATGACAATTCCCCTCTTGCGAGGGAACAGGAGGAACGGAGATGAACTTCCTTTGGCTCTTCTTTTTCCCCCGTGTCGTGCGCTTTATTACATCCGCGGATTTGGGTTCGCCCATGCAAGCCCCTACCCGAGCATAGACACTTGTTGACGTGCTGTTTTTTAATTAATCACCTCAGCAAAGGCAGCTGAGGGAGAACCGTTCGTCTCTGTCGCTGTGTGTGTTTGTACAATATGCCTCACAGACGAATTGTTTTGGTGTATGGTAGTAGTAAAGTTGGCCGTGACTCATTTGCATGTTGCTCGGTGATGTGGATGTAGTTGTGGAGGAAAGGGTGGAGCTGTGGTACGTAAACACTTCACCAAAGCAAACTGAAATATCAACGTCACGGCGCGCGGTGGTTCGGATGGGTCCATTTTTGGTTTTCGGAAGCGCTTAACACTTTCGCGCTAGCGCCGTTTTTGGGGGGTGGGAATGTGTCTCGGATGGCGCTATTCAGTGCGTTGAGGAAGGAACGAGCGCGAAGAGGGAGCAACCACAGCCCCGAACAAACTGGTCACATATTTAGTTAAAACTTTTTCTGCACATTCGTGCTTTCATTCCCGCGCAAATGATGACTGTACTCTCACGGTAATGAAATAATTTCAAACGAAGTATGCTTTGCTTTTCTAAATTACGAGGGTACTTAAAAAAAAAGACGGTTTCACGAATAATTTAAGCTGCACGTGTTCAGCTGCCGTCAGCAAAAAATAGCTTTCTTAAACTTGTCTATAACTATTTTAACGAACATTTACGAGAAGCAAAAACAAAAGAGAGTAATCGTAGTAAAGAACACAAACGATTGCTTCAAGGGCATTTTTGTTTTACCACTGTATTGTTCCCCCGCGTCTCTTACTCTTCCCCCGCCTCTCACGGCTCTTTACTGGCCGATGTAAGGTTTTGCTTAAAATGTTTTCGTTTGTTGGTGATATTTTGTCGCGCGGCCCACGTTCTGCAAAACACACCCAAACCTGGCGCACACTGTTGTAGGCTGTAATTGTGATTTTCTCGAAGCCGCCAACCCAACCAAAAAAAGAAAACCCTTGGGTGAGTTTTTGTTGTAGCCTGCTACTGTTGTTGTTTTTTGCCTTATTTGCGCGCTGGTACTGTGGTGCTGCATATTTTTCTCATTCGGCTGGAGCAGCAGGCGCGCACCAACGGTAACAACACACGGCATGTGTGGGGTATTTTTTAATTCTTTTTCTCCGTTTTTCTTTAGCTTTTCATTCCGATGCGTTCGTCCGTTTGTCGTGCGCGAGTGGATGTGTGTTGTGTGCCGTGTTGCTTACGTTTGGGTCAGGTGTTGAATTTCGCCTCAGCGTTCCCTCTCGCCTTCCCGCCCGAATGGTTGAATTGCAACTTCGCATGATACGAGTACATCACAATCCACGCAATGTTGTGGTCATTCGTATTTTTTTTCTTCACCCCGGTGGCCCATACTACTTTTTTACCCTCGATTGCGTTGGTGGTACTGTTGGCAGCTTGTTTATAGCATTTTTTTTATGAACCTGTCCCCTAACGCACACCGGACATTACCGTTTTTTTTCTTGGTGGCAGTAGTTTTTCGATCTTACGAGCAAGAGTAGAATTTCTACTCATTCACACGTGTTCGGTGGGTTTCGTATAGATTTTTTCCTTTTTTTAATCTCTAGTGCTAAGCGAGTAACTCATTCTGGTGGAGATTCAATGCGATCTCATTTGACGATGCGTCCCATGTGAATCAGAAGGAGAAAGGTTTTTTTTTTAAACAAGTTTGTACTCGTAGTAGAAATGACCGAGTTGATGAGAAATATCTTCTTTTTTTGTTATAAAACATATTGAACGGGAAAATTTTGCTTAAACATGTTTTAACTGATCGACACAGGGATATGGATGGGTTTTCTCGTTGTGCTGTGCTTTGTAATTAAGCTTTTGCACGACAACTTTAGATACAAAGTGATTTAATTTATTGCATATAACATGAACATTTTTCTGAAAAAAGCGAGAAAATAGATGATTCGTTAGATTTGGACAGAGCTCGTTGTGGCGACAGATTTGCTGCTGATAATGTCAATGTTCTGCCTAGTTCTAGCTTCGCTCATCTGTTCATTCGGTTGTCGTTTGAGTAAGAGCATCAGTTTTTTTATCGCGAACGGTTTCGATGTCTAGCCAGAAATAGATGATGTTTGGGACGTTATCAAATTGTTCCTTTCATCTTTAAGATCACCTTTATAAAGAGCACCTTAACAATATTCTCATAACAAAAACGGTGATCTGTGCACTAATACACTATTACAGCTCTGCTTTAGATGAGATCAGCTCTTACAAATTGCTGCAAACCTGTGCCGATTCTGCCTGCTGGAAACACAAAGAACGACCTACGCAATGAACAAACAAACGGCATTCAAATTTAATTCAAATATTCTAAACATTCAAAATCCGCCAACCGCGCTCACATTTCATTACGTAAATTAATGCTTGACTGTATGTGTGTATTTCTGTTTGTACCTTTCCCCGAAAGCTGCAGAAAAAGAAAGTTTCGTTCCAAATGTTTTTTTTTTTTTGGTTGGGCAATGCGGATCGTTTTCTCGTTCGCTTTTATGTTTCACTTGATGATTTATCTTCTCGTTTTATCGTTATTCTGCTTTTTTTGCGATTTTTTACCCGCAATGACGTGGAAATCTGATCTTTATCTTTCGGATTCGGCTCGTACTAGCAGAAATGGACGTTTTTCGCCGTTCATTGGACTCGTTAGTTTACTTTTTTGTTGATAAAAATGTTTGCCCACTTCCTGGGAATCGGACTTCGGTCAGTTTGATTGGGGAATGTATAATATTCGCTTATCTCTTCTGTACGCTGCTGAGTCATGAAGCGCGCCTGTTGTTCGATTCCACTATAAAACGTATGACATTTATTGCAGCAAATGTATATCAAGTTTTTTTTTCTATTCTTTTTGCAGATACTCCTCGCTTGATCGAGTGCTAAAGAATTAATACAAGGGCCTAGGGATCGAGCCCCGCGACCGGTGCTACATCGTCAAACAGTGAGGCCTGTGAACAGGGGCTTGTCCGTGTAACTACAATAAAGTTTTCTTCCGAATCGGAGCATCAAAGCCCCCCTCTACGAAGAGCACAGAGGGAGAGAGAAAGAGTGAGAGAGTAGTAGTTGGATAGTTGGATAGTGGATCCAGATCCAGCTTTTTTCCCTCAGCCAGTGTCGTTAAAATGCGTGAATACAAAATCGTCGTGCTCGGCAGTGGAGGTGTCGGCAAATCGGCCCTCACAGTGCAGTTCGTTCAGGTAGGTGAAGAATAGCATTTAAAGCCCCGCGCGGGGCTCAGTAGGTTAAAGGTGGGTTTTGGATATACATTTTCAAAGCAATTTATGATAATGTTTAAAATGATACTGGTACTGGCCGCGAATACTCAGGACAGTTAGTGTAAAAGGCAGTGGCCACGCCACGTAATTGGGTCATGCAAAATATTTACTCCCATTCTAACCACGATACTGGACAAAGTAACATGGAGCGCTGAAAGTGAATCGCTTTGATGGTAGCATTTTAGCATCATTAAAAGCTCCCGGTTCGATAGATGGAAGGATGCTAACCATCGATCGAACCCTGGGGCGTATATTTCACCATTAACAACGTACAGCTTCTTCTTCCATCGCGCAACCGTGCCCTCCTCCGACGTTCGTTTCAGATTCCTCCTCGTGCTTGGCGTACTTTGTTTCATTTGCAAATTCCAGCAATAGCAACATCGAACCAAACCACCGTGTGGGCTTTTCGGGGGTTTCGGAAGTGGTTAAAACTTTTATCCCCCGTCCACAACAAAAACAACATCGTTTTTTTTGTTTGTAGAGAGGCGTTTTTTTGTGCATGTCTGTATCGTGCGCTGACGGCGTTGTGAGCCAGCGGAAGCTGTGGGTTAATTTCCTGAACTCTTTCCTCGGTTCACCGACGCCGACTGGTCGGTGGGGAACTGGAAGGAGATGAAAGAGGGAGTCCGTAGTCCCCGAAAAGCAGGATGTAACCTCACTGGTGGATCGGAGGCTCACTACACATACACCGCGAAGGCCCGGAGCTTGTCACATCCTCAGCAGTCCTATCGTGTATGTGGGCAAGTTTTAGGGGCTCGTCCTCACCGACGCCACCGAAAGATGAGTTCTCCAGGGGAGGGGTTTTGATGGCGTATTAAAATGCTGTCGGAACTTCCCTCTTTCGGTTTGATGAGGATGGTCTTTTATTTTTGTACATCGCACCACAACTTTGGCTGTAGCAAGCGAATAGTGCTCTGGTCGTGTGTGGTGGAGCGAAGCGGAATTATTTAAAACGCTAGCTCTTATTTGTGTTTTGAAACAAACTTCCCACCGTTGCTACATGATGCTGTGTTCGTTGTCGCGGAATGAATGGACAGTAAACTGACAACGTTTCTATGTTTTGCTAATGGTGCAGGATTTTGTAGTGAATTTCGAATTACTGCCTCCGAATGCTATGTCGTTGAACCGCAAGAGGTGGGTTCGTTCAGTGCAATTTGACAATTCCTTGTTTGACAGCTCGGAGAGAAGAAATCGTAGAATCCATCGCAGTAGCCGTTAATGTTTCCTCAGCAAAATTTTCACCCAACGTTCAGTTTTAAAATGTTGACCCAAGCTTTTATTCTATATTATGTAACATAAAATGAAATATTTAAACTCCAAATAATTTATTTAGAAATGAAAATCGATTTACCGAGTGCGGGGGATGCCTCGTAGCATCATACGCGGACGTTTCCATGGCACAAGTTTGCAAAAGAACTCGTCCTTTGTGTTCGCTCGAAACAGCGACACAAACGCTATCGTGCCAGCGGCCGGGCCTGCTCGTGAAAGATCACTTAATTTAGCTTATCTATTATCCCAGCCGGAAGCTTTTTTTCCTAGAGTTCCCATTGTGGCCCTGAATTTACGGATAGTAGTAGCTTAGCAACGGAAGTACGGGCGGAAAAAAATATGGCACCAGCAGCGTATTACCAGCATTCCGTCCCATTGTAATAATGCAGATTTTGTTGTAACCTCCGTTTCAGTGAGAATATTTGCCAGCTCCGCAAAACTTCCGGATATAATTGAAGGAATGGAAGAATAATTTGATATCTCGACTCCTGTGCGGCTCTCGCGCAATACATCAAACCACACGACTGCAGACTGCGATTGTGCCGTGTGCCGGGACAACACAAGAAACTTGAAAGCACACAAAACTCTACTTTTCGGCACATCGGAAATATGTAGCACCGCTTGCAGCACAAAGTTTCTTACCTAGCTTGCGGCGCGTTGCTTTGTGTTTAGTCGTCCCGGCTAGACGACGCTGTGTTTGCTGCCACAGTACATCCTATTTTTAACTCTGCTTTCATCGCGACTTAATGGTACTTTTCATAAGTTGTTTCCACCGGAGCTGCATAATGTGACTGCACGATTTGTTCCATATTTCTTTAAAGACGCTGCATTAAAGGATGACAATATCAACACACACATTGCTAGTGTTGGATGCGTTGGCTGCTGTTTGTGTACCAAATAAGCCCGAGACATGAGTCATGAACCAAATGCATTGTAATCGTGAATAAGATCTTTAAAATAGCTTCTTGTAAGTGAAATATTTGACCTATACACGGCCACTGTTTACCGAAACATTCGTCATCTAATAGTTAAGTCGGATCACGCATTCGGCGAAATTTGGTTTAGCTGTTTACCGGAAAATAACTCCTCCGCAATGTATGTAAATTAGGCGAAAACCAGAATCTTGACACTAATCGATGTTCTTTAATTACCCTACAATAACACACAGCTCACCGCCATAATCGGATCAAATGAAGTAGTTGTACAAAGTACAGCGCGCTCCTCGCTATTATCATAATCTCCGTCGATGTTTGTTTCTCAAACAAACTTCACTTTCTCCACCACGCGGCCACCTTCGAGTTAGAAACCCTTTCTGGCGTTGCAAAACCACGGTCGGTGCGCTCCCATGCAGGCGATAGCGTTTTTTTTTTTTTGCAACCGGTCCTGCCTGCTATAGAATGCAAACTCGTCCCCCACCCCCGCCCACTTCATAAGCGGAAGTCCTAGCTCATGGAGCCGTTGAAAGGACGGGGAACGGAAACGCATCAGCAACATATCCAGCATCGTCGCTCGGGGATGCCGATGATGGTCCTCGTGAGATACATCTCTAATGTCAAAATGAGCCTCCACCGGAAAGGAACCGTGCAGAGGAACGTCGTTCGAGCGGAAAAGAGGCTATGTGTGAAAGGAACGCAACAACGTACGGAAGCACGGGTAGAAGGAACGATATGGGAATCGCTAGACGATAGATGAAAAGGCGAGAGTGTGCCCGTATGGGTGGGTGGGTGGTGAACCTGTTGCGCCACAGCATCCACTCGAGCGAGGCACGGCATGGTGTGCAAAGCAAAAAGGAATTCTGGAGGGAAAACAAATGAAGATGTTTGGCAAATAAGACCGCCACCACTCTTCCTTCTTGTTGCCGCTTTTGCCGCTTTTCGTCCTGTGCTAGGTTTCAAATAATAAAACCGAAACATGGTGAAGACACTCCCCCACCACCATCGCGTCACCAACCACCGACACCACCCACCACCACGTGTGGTAATGCGATCTGAAATTAGAATTATTTATAATATACTCTACCATCTCCCGTGGCCGTCCTTTGGCTTTTGGGGGTTTCTTCCAAACGGTGGGCGTGGGTGTGTCTGTGGGGGGACCATATTGTTGGTTACTTTACCTTCCGGGGACGAACCATTGAGAGGCTCGGCCTGTCTAGTTGGATGGAGCACTGACGACGCTACTCGACTTGAAAAATGAAGCAATAGCGACGATGGCCAAACCGAAACCGAAACTCAGATCACGGAGACGTAGCAAACAAATTGCGTCCGCACCACACCCCCTCTTGTGAAGAAGGATAAAGAAAACGGATAAAAGTAATGGAACTTTCGATTGACATTGGCACGTGTTTTAGTTACACGTGTGCGTGTATGTTCGATGTGCCATGTTTCCGGTTGCCAATTTGTCTGGAAGGAGCGCCGCTTGTCCGTCGCGAGTCAGTGGCATGAAATTGGTTCCCCGTTCGTGGCGGGTTTTTTGTTCGGTGATTGGAAATGGATCCAGGAATTTCACTCACGCAACAACCCTTTAAGCAAAGTTGCCCGACGAAACGTCCTCGGCTGGTGGAAACTCTCTTTCGTTCCATTTAGATCCACGGTTAAAGGTCACATCCCTCCACCCCTCGGAACATCTTCTTTCGGGTTTGCTTTTGAATCGGTCGCCTTCATCGCGTTTCAGGCCTCAACTGGTGGTTTGTTCGTGTGTAGAGAGCAGTGAAGGTAAAACTGCTGGAAAGAGGATGCTGGATGGAAGGATGGAGCATGCTTTTAGCAGGAATTAGTGAGCCGCTCTCTTCCTGGGAATCGAAACACTTGGCGAGGAAGCGGAAGTTTCGTTTCGAAACAGGAGGAGGATGCTCCGTCAACTCTGCCAAAGGTGGAACTTAATTTACAACCGTTGTTCGAAGCGCTAGCGGCGGGGGTAGGTAGGGCAAGGTGACAACCATACGCCCACATAAGTTTATCAACCCTTTTGGGTGTGGTTAATAAGTTTTGGTGCCGCAAGGAGGTAGAGATTTAAATAGCAAGATTCAATCCCCAAAATTAGCGGAGGGATGGAAAGGAAAGGTGCGTTCAAATATTTCAAATATGCCAAAATTAATGTTGAAAAGCAATACGAACCTCGCGTCGGTGTAATGTTCGTAGGTGGTGGATTATCGGCGGTGGTGAGCAATGAAGCTATAAAATTACAAATTTCGCTTCATTTTATATGTGGATCGAATTGAAAGTAATTTGAAACTACAATACCTTCGAATGCCATTGGAAAAACGTACTTACGCACAAATGCCAATGATTACGTAGATGGTTTAATTGATTTTGACACTGAACTTCAAAGAAACGTATTTCATTGGTAGCTCCGAAAGGTCTTCGTACACCGACATTTATCCAGCTAAAATTTTTATTCATAATTACTGTGTCGATCGTCGTGGAATGAAAACGTTTATTATTGTAATGTATTTCACAACCACTTGCCACACCGTGTGCTACTGCTGCGCTGCGTTAATGTGAGACAAATTGTATCACTTTGTGTGACCACCACTATCTGTTAGGAATGTTAATCATAATTACATCTGATTATGCGATACCAGCGGTACAATTAATTGGGTGTAATTTTTGTTCGCTTTTTGATCTAACCATTGCATTTGTGGTTTTTACTAATAGATTATATCATTTTTTCATAATTGCACGTCAAATGGGTTCCTTTAAAACTTCTCTTCTGATGTCGCACATAAGCAACATATTTTAAGCTATTGCTTTCAATCAGCTTCCATTCACATTTAACTCTCTAGAATCATCGCTTCAGTAAGAACGCTTCACTACAACCACAGCTAGCGTATCTATCGAATGCGAAAATCGAAAGCTCAGCAGGCGTTGGTTTCCTTGGGCGATCTTACGTACCCGAACGAAACATCCCGGCAGGGAAGGATTAAATAATAATGGCCAGAAGACCATTCTTTATGGCGCTCACGATGCTGTCCGTGCCCACCCACCTGCCCCAAACGCAACCGGTATTTCTTGTGCGCGCTGCGGTGCGGAACTGGCAAGCATTTTTCCCTGCTCTTGCGGTATCGATCCGTCGCCATCGAAAATATCTTCCCTTTCGTTCAAGGTGTTGGCAACGGAATGAACAAAGCATACATGGATCACGAACGATTTTTTTTTTCACAGCCCGTCGCTGTTCGAAGCCATAATAAAACCTGTAAAAGAAAGCGAATCTGAACACCGCCGTTTACGTCATATTTCGAGCGCCGCCGACGTCGTCGTCACTGCCATTTCCGGTGAAACCTCGTTGTTTGCGGTTCGATTTTTAGAGCAAGGGTATTCTGACGGCGGACACCCACGTTCTCGAACCACCTTCCCAATAGGTTTTTTTTTGCGGGGATTTGTTTGTCGCAAGGAGGGTGGTAGTAGTTCAGCTTCCGACGCTGGTTGGATTAGACGGAATCTCGTTAAATATGTGTGCTCGAAAAGCAAACAATGGTCTCGTCCCTCTTTTTTTTTGAATATGGGAGTTTCGTTAATACAAAAGCAAAGGATTACTAGCCGTTCAATGGGATCGTTTTTTTGTTTTAATAGAATTTTTACGTCGAACCAGCATCGAGGATCAATTTCGCATTGATTGACAAGTGTGTGCGCGCGTGGTCGTAAAGAAAGATGAACACCGAGGGTGGCCGATTTTTTTTAAAATTCCCCGTTACATGGTGAATAAATTGTGCAGTGAAAATCGATGAAAGTTTGCAAACATGCTTACTTCAACGAACGTAAACAATACCAAACGGAATCCGGCGCCTTTCGACGGGCGGTGATGTGATTTTTTACAGAATGCTTTCTCCCTGTACTTCTCAACAGAGTCAACTCTCTATGGCACAACCATTATTACCTTCGAAGGTTTGTCTCGGCTGGTGAGGAATTTAAAAATCCCTCCTCCTACCGCCCACACTGCTGAGCACACATCAATTGTTTATTCGTTAGAACACGATTTGTCCGTTGCGAGCGATTATTCTGGCCGGAGGAATGAGGCCAAACGCTTGAACGACACCGGCAACATTGCGACATACCTCACCTCCCAGGGAGTGACGGTAAACAGGGGCGGTAGCAACAGCAACAGCAGCGTATGCTTGTATTGATCGACAAATCGCAGACATCTTGCGTACAACAACGGCCCACACCCACACCCAGACACCCCCCACATGTTCCCTCCAGCGTTAAGGGCCACACGGGCGGGGGCATTCCGATGCGGAGCGCGCTTCGATCTTCATTCAATTCATAACTTCAATCAAGATGGAGTCTTTTCGACGTCTTGCAACGACAGCAGCGGTGGTCACCGCTCGGACCATTTCCTTTCCCTCTCACATCCATGGTGCGCCAGGCGCGCCGAGCTACGCATGTTTCGAACTGTGATCATTAGACACCAGCTGGCACAGCAACCCCACCAACCGACACGACCGCAGTAGTACGCCGTCAAACGATCCTAGATGACGTTGTACGAGGGGAACGCGCTATAAACAGAGACCCCCTTCCTCCACTAGCTGTCAACTGCAAAACTCAGCCTACTGCCGCATCTTCATTCGACGTTGCTATGACACCTTCGCCACCATCCTCCAGCTGTCATTGATGGATCGAACGTTGTCGAACACACGCACACACACAAACTTCGCCAGACACTGCTTGCTACCCCTTTTCCGCAATGTAGTGGAAGAAGAAATAATGCGGCATATGGTTGGCTTCGTAATCGTAATCGATAGATTTATTGCTCGCCGTCGTCGCCGTATTCTATCCGCAAAACGGGGGCACTAAGTGCAGTGCGGAACCTAAACCGGATATGTGCGGTAAAAGGAAAGGTGTACGTGTGTGTTTGCGTGCAGCCCTTACATCGGGATCTTGTCACGACAGCAACGGTAATTGCTCATCATAGTGGCCTGCTGATGTTGGTTACTGCTGCCTACCGCTGCTGGCCCGCCAGCGTCGATTCTGCTGCCTCGCAAATGCGATGAGAATGTGTCCTGCTGGCGGAAGGCAACGGTAGAGCTGCTGCTACCATTGTTGCCGTGTCACACATCGTCCTAGGTGGAGAAATGAGCGAACGCATTCGTTACTGGATCGGAACGAAACGCCGAAGTGTTTGCTCGCAGCTCCCGTCGGCAAGTCTCGCACACACCGCGTTGACCCCGAGGCTTCGAAGTAATGAACCCGACGACGGTTTGCCGTTTTTTCCGCTTCACAGGACATCACTCCGATGCCGTGTGGGAAGCGGAGGCGTAATGGACAGCAGCAGCAGCGGGATGTAGGTCACTGCATCGGGACCGATTCGACCGATGGGGTATGGTGGATCTCCATACATGCCAGGATATGATAGCACTGCCTAGAAAAGCTCGTGCTCGTCCGGTTGTCTGAAGGCACCAGATGCTGCCTTTGAGCAGCTTAGAGAGTTAAAGGCTGGAACCGATTGATGTTAACACTTCGCCGCAGTTTGTATGGTTGCGTCTCGGATGTAATTAACAAAGAGAGTCTTGATAGACAGCAAAGTATGTGTGATCTGTTTGAATGCAGAAAACTGAAATTGTTATGAAATTTTCAAATTCTTTCATCAAATTCTTTCATGGCTTCAAGTGCAACGGTGGTGACCAATTAAATGTAATTAAATAAAACATTTTAATATGAATGAGGCACATATGTTTCATACCGTTGGACGCCGTCTGATACTTAGAACATTCAAATCGATAAAAAACGTGCCTTGGTTGGCCGAAACATTCCTCCTACACTCTCCGCCCCTCCGTACTATCCGCCGTAGAAATAAAACAGTGTCGTCTTATCAGTCACCCCCCCAAGCGTTGGCGTCACATATCATGCAGTGAGTAAACAATCACCGTACTACGCATCCACCGCCTATACATTCCATTGGGGCGGGGGACGTGGGTGTTTATGTGTTTGTGCGCGCCCGAGCATGTGTTGTGTGTCATGTGATAGGTACGGGAGGGACCGGAACGTGTGTGGGAAGATAAATGTGGTCGTGATTGATTTTTTTTTTGTTTTGGTTGCCACTCGATTTCCGGTGTGCTCCCCCTCCCCCGCCTCCCTTCTTGGGGTAACATACGTCAGTAAAAGACGTCAGCTGATTTCGGCAAACCATTATTACCGGCACCATATGGGTGGATCGCAATGTAGGACCTTTGCGCCATGGTGCTGCATGCGACATATTGAAACCAATCTAGCAAGCGATGAAGACTCCACTTTTAATTTTAATCTTATTGAAAAATAATTTGCGCGAACGCATGTACGTGCATTCACACCTTTAAAGGTAGAATGTATATACATTTCTTCTCCCTCTCCATGGCCACCTGTAGTGCTCATCTCGCTCGTCTGCAACGCTTTACATCGCCATTATTTTATCATAATCGATCCGATCACATGTAAAAAGCAGCAGGCGGTGCGTCGTTATCTGCATCCATTGCCCGTTTTCGTTGCCCCCCGCACAAAAACGACGAGCTGTAGTGACCGATTTAATGATTTTGTCATTCAAAGCCCTCGCCCCGGCGGCTGTGTTGCTAGTTGCTGCTGCTACCTGCTAGTTAGCATAAAATTCGCCTCGGTGAGGAAGGATGAATTTCGCCAACGCACCTACACACACGCGCGGCGTTGTGAATCGAATTTTTGCTGCCGAACCATTCCGGTTCGGTGGGCAGAAAGGCATGGGCAGCGAGAACCCTCGAACCCCCC